>JAVJIF010018635.1:80000-86721 GCA_038442645.1 Agave tequilana
AAGTTTATATGGTTAATGTATATTAGATTTGATCTATATACATCTATACTTCATCTACTTAGAAAAACTTATTTTGATAAGCCTATTCATGTGTTGGAGTTTTGTATTTAATGTCAAAAACCTAGATATAATATCTTTCATGTATATTGGATTCTATCCATATACAATATGCTTAAAAGTTATTTAAATATCATATTTTTATATTTACATGTGTTTTGGAAAAATCGGATTTCCATTTCAAAATCCTAGCTTTTGAAAAATATGGATTTTGGGTTAAGGCAAATTTTCATTCTCATAAAAATGGTTCAAATTGTTTAAAATATGTGTTGAATTTTTCTCACACATATTTGTATTTCAAAGATCTAATAAGAACTAATTTTTGTGGAATTTATATGATTTTATGGGATTTAATAGAAGATAAAAATCTAAGTTTTTAAATCCTAAAATGATTGTACTGGCTGTCTGCCGTCGACCGGACCGGCGTCGATCGAGGCAGAAGTCGGTCGATCGGTCCGGTTGACCGACGTGCATAGAATGTGCACACATCCAAGGCTGGTGGCCCAGTCAACCGGGCGGTCGACTGTCCAGAGAGCTCTGCTCTTTGGCAATGGCCCCGGTCGACCGGGCCGGTCGACCGGCAGAGAGCTACTGCTCTCTGTATCCAGTCCCGGTCGATCGGGCAGTCAACCGGAGGCACAACAGTCAGAAATCTGACAGTTGGGCCGGTCGACCGGCGGTCGATCGGAAGGGTAAAACTGCCCTTCCTGCTGCCAACGGCGAACAGGGCTTAGGGCTATAAATACCCCATTCCTTGGCTGTTTTAAACGAGAATTAAAAAAGAGCAAAATTCTCACCTTTACAAGTGTTTTACAGCATGTTTTTAAAAGAGTTTTGGGCTTAAAGATTTGATCTTTATTTTGTTTTAAAAGGGTTGAAAAAATCAAGAAAAAGAAAAGTCTTTGGGAGTTGATTTGATCTTCATTTACATTTCTACCTAGAGTTTTTTTCTAAAGTTTTCTTTGTGATTTTGATTTCTAAACTCTTTATTTTCTCACACTTGAGCTATCTATCTATCCTATCTATTAGGATCATTATTTTATGGGAAAATTGGTTTGTGGTTGAGAGAGACCACCAAGTGTCGTAACCCTCCTTACTTTGTGACATCCCTCTAGTGAGAGGTGATTGTGTGATATCCCTCTAGTGAGAGGTGATTGTGGAGGTTGTGTTGGAATCCCTCTAAGTGTTGAGGTGATTGTTGGTGTGTGTTGGCTAAGTGCCTTATCCCTCAAGTGTGAGATTGATAGTTGTTTGGCTTTGTGCCTTACCTCTAAGTGTAGAGGTTGTATTTTGTTTAGAGAGGAGTTGTGTACTCCCAAATTGTATTTGCCCAAAATCCTCAGTGGAGGTTCCCTGTGTGGAAAGTCCTGTGTGGACGAGTTAGTGAAAATCCTTCTGTGTGAAGGCGGGGATGTAGAGTTGTGTGCTCGAACCTCGAAAACATATCTTTGTATTTGCGTTTGATCCACTTTCTCTAACTCTCTCTCTTATATTGTGCCTTGCATTGATTCATATTGTTCATTCATATTTATATGCTTGGTATTTATTGTGTGTGTGCCTCACATGTGTTGAACCAAGAGAGCTTCATATAGCACCTCAACTCTTATTTAGAGGAATTTAGAGGAGATAGTCCAGAGCCCTTCACCGGGAATTCGGCTACACTCTTGGTTACACTAAGAGTGTTGCATTAAGTTTTTAATTCCATATATTTGTCACTAGATTAGCCTTACACCTATTCACCCCCCTCTAGGTATACTTTCAAGCCCGTGCTCCAGCCGAAGTCATCCGAACATGCCATACGGGTACTATTATCCCATGAGAGAGTGACCAAATAATAAGCATTTCTGATGTCACTATTGTTTATGATATTTTATTACATTAATTGGAAACTCAATGGTCGAGGAACTCTAATCAGGTGGGCGTATCCCGTGCATACCCAAAACCACAGCTTTACACAGACCCTAGCTACTGAGACTAGGGTCAGCCCGCTAGGGCGAAACAAGTAATGAGAAATGGGAAATAGGAAGGTAGCCAGCACTACCATGTTCCCTGCAGTGGGACTGATATGAATCCATGATATTCACCTGATAATACTTAGTCAACCGTCAAGTCTCCGCCAACCCCATGTTATATTTATCAAATATTGTTGTGAATTAGGAACAATAACAGTGCATATAACATGTAACAGAATAATAGGACATGAGCAATTCTTATATCACTGAATAGGATAACAGAAAACAGGAGATGTGGGACTTTAGAGATGGTCCCCGTGGATACTAGAGGTAGCATCCACGTGGCACTTAATTCCACACATCGAATATCAATATACAGTGTGTCCAGGTAACAAGAGTTTCATATCATTACAGTGATACAGAAAATGATCATGTATTGTATTAAATACTCATGTCACTGGAATACAAGAATATTCATGTAAGAGTAAATTATGTAATAGGAATAATGATTCAGGCAACATGAAGATAAGAACAATCAAAGCATGTATACAAGTGAATCCATGTAACAATGATATAAGAACATGAACTAATAGTATCCACGCAATGATGATACAGGTATATGAAATAATAGTATTTGGTGTAACAGTGCATCCGTGTAACAGTGATACGACCACATGAAATAACGGTGTCAAGTGTAACAAGTGTATATTAAAATACAATATTCAATGTACTAGAGTGTCTAGTGTACTAGATGATACGAGTATAGGTAATATTAATGTCCGTGTAACGGTGATACAATACATAAATTAACAGTGGTCCAGTGTAATAGAATATTCGTGTAGCGGTGACAGTGTCAAGGTGATATATGTAACACGAACAGGTGTCAATATATATATATATATATATATATATATATATATATATATATATATATATATATATATATATATATATATATATATATATATATAATATAATATAATATATATATAGGGTCAAGTGCTCCTAGTAGGTCTCCTTAGATTACAATCTAAGGAGACGGCTTAAAACTCCAGCATTCTGATTTTTTTTCACGATCTGACTGCACATTATCATATTCATGTTATAAAATATACGCATATAAAAATTCACGTGATTTGAAGTTCATTTACTCATTGATCTAATCGTTCCATTTTGTTCTACTGTTTAAAAACGTTAATGTTTGAACCAAAGAAAATAGAGTAAAAAAACTTCAAATCACGTGATTTTCTATATGCATACACTTATAATAAGAATATGATAATGTGCGGTCGGATCGTGAAAAAAAATCGGGATGTTGGAGTTTTAAGCTGTCTCCTTAGATTACAATCTAAGAAGACTATTAGAAACACTTTTCCCATATATATATATATATAATATATATATATCACACACACACACACACACACACACACACACACACACACACATATATATATATACATATATATTATATATACACACACACACACACCAGTATTTGATAATAATTTCATTATTATTAACATGATCTATATCATAAAGTAATTAAACAAAATTATCTAGGTTATCACATTTAAATTATTAATTATTTAAAAATCTGGATTTTCATTATCAACATCTTTAATTATTCAATATATATAGATAATTCACTAATGTTTATATTAAATGAAACGTGATAATTTATTATTTTATTGAACATGTTTAAAGAGCAGTTAGGCATATTCTAATTATAGTATTTTAACAACAATTACAGTTTATTAAACAATATTAATAGTGATTTACTAATAATCATGTTTTATTAAATAAAGCAATCAAGTAATTTCATTCAACACAATAATTATAATTTATAAAAGAAAAACACTCACATAGTTATCGTAAGGATGAAGCTCTCTTTCTTACGATCATAATGGCCTAAGAATCGTCCAGAACGAATACCGGATGCTCAAGATATCGCCCAAACACTGAAACATATATAAATAGTTTAGATATTAATTAATAATGTTTAAAATGTAATAAATATTGTTTAATAGGGGGTTTTATGAAATTTTACCTTTCTATTTTTGATGCATGTTTGGCAGGCTAACGGGTCGGGTTTAGGTCCAAAAACCCAAAACTTAAGCAAATGGGTATGGGGAATTAATAGGTTTAGGTTCGGGTTCAGGTTCGCAACCCATAATGGGTTGTGAACCCATAACAACAATAGCAACAGCAACTGCTATTGTTGCGCACGCAGGCCGGGTCTGGCCTTACCGGCAACGGTTGGCCGCCAAAGGCTGCAGCGACGGCGGCTCCGCTTGGCCAGCCAACAATATGCAGAGAAAGAGGTATGAAGGAGAGTGAGTGAAGAGAGAGAGAGAGAGAGAGAGAGAGAGAGAGAGAGAGAGAGAGAGAAGGCTGCCGGCGGTGCTAGCAGCCAACCGGCGGCGATTCTAACCCCTGGAACAGAGAGAGATAGCGAGGGGTAGAGAGACAATGTGAAAAAGAGAAGGGAGAGAGATGGAGAGAGAGTTAGAGAGAGATTGAGAGAGAGAGTTAGGGAAAGAGAGACAGAGAGGGTGGCTGGTGGTTGGAGCGTGGCTGGTTGTTGACGGCGGTCTAGCCGCCAGGGAGAGAGTGGGAGAATGTAAGGGGAGAGAGGTGGTGTGTGAGTACAGAGAGAAGAGAGAGAGAGAGTTAAATAGAGAAATAGTGAGAAGAGAGGAGAAAGTTAGACTGAGGGAGAAACTGAGGGAGAGAGATATATAGGTAGAGAGAGGCGGTGGGAGTAAGACGGTGTAGGCTAGGTCGGTGGGAAAAAGAAAAAGAAAGAAGAGAGAGGAAGAGTGTAGAAGAAGAAAGAAAGAAAAAAAAGAAAAAGAATTCAATTTTATATTATTATTTTAATTAGGTCAAATTTTGATTAATTCGAAAAATCCCCAAAAATCTCAAAAAAAGTAAATATTATCTTTAGCAATACTGTGAAATCAGATTCTAGAAATTTAACAACATTAATAAATTAAAAATCCCAGAGTCAATTATCGATATCGGTTGTCACCGAATTCGGAAATATTTCAAAGTAATTCAGAAAAATTTTAGAAAATTTAAAAAAAATCTAATATATTAGAAATAATATCTAGAGCTGACATCGATTCAATCTGACTATCTGGAAGGTAAAATCAGATACGTATGTCGTATCGAGTACTGATACTGCAACACATATATCAAGGGTCGGGGTTACATTTAAAAATCCTCACATACCAATTTTGTTATGTTTCAAATATTATACACCATTAAACTAACCAACTCACTATTTCGATCGTTCATTTTATGCCTAATTGATGTATGGACAAAAAATATTCAAAATACTTGATTTTTGATTTTTAATTACTTTAAACATTGTACATCAATTCAACAGAGTGGATCTTGTATTCAGACGTAATGGGTTGTATTTGAATGAGAAGGATTCAGCCTTGAATCCTTCTGAAATGACACAAGTCTATCTATCTATCTATGTGTGTGTACAAACACACACAAACACATACACATAGGACACACACACATATGTATGTATGTATGTAGTATGAAAATATTTTAGTGAGAACTCCATGGTGAGAACCTTTGTGCGAACTCCACGGTGAGCCACCCCGTGGATGATCCGAACTATTCACCTTAATCTACATACTCTAATTAGGCTAATAATAAAAAAATCACGCGATTTTGAACTTTTTTACCCATGAATCAAGATGAAAGATTAGAATATATAGATCAAGATGAACAATTCGGATCATTCACGGAGTGACCAGTTGTGGAGTTCACATGAAGCGCTCAATGAGAATGATTCTCATTGGAATGGTTCCACACACACACACACACACACACACACACACACACAGAGAGAGGTCTTCATGTGAGAAACTTTCTCATACGAAAACTGTGAGAAAATCATATAGGCGCAATCATGTGAATAATTCGAACCGTTCATATTGATCTACATATGTTATTTAGGCTACAATAAAAACTCACACGATTCTGAGCCTTTTTACCGATGCAACAAGTGGTTACAAAGCACACGTTATATTCACCGTCGAATAAATATGTCATTTGATGCATGAGTAAAAACGCTCAAATTGCGTGATATTTTATTGGTAGCCTAATTAGAGTATGTAGATAAAGATAAATGGTTCGAATCATTCATAGAATCGCTCCTATATGGTTTCTCATGAAGCTTATTTTGAGAAAGTTTTTCATTTGAAAATTTTCATATACACACACACACACATAATATACATACATACATACACACACATATATTATATATATTATATATATATATATATTAATATATATATATATATATATATATATATATATATATATATATATATATAATCATATAATATATGGGTCAAGTGCTTCTAGTAGGTCTCCTTAGATTACAATCTAAGGAGACGACTTAAAATTCTAACATCCCAATTTTTTTCACGATCCGACCGCACATTATCATATTCATGTTATAAGATGCACATATATAAAAAATCACATGATTTGAAATTCATTTACTCATTGATCTAATCGTTCCATTTTGTTCTATTGTTTAAAAATCGTTAATGTTAGAACACAAAGAAAATAGAGTAAATAAACTTCAAATCACGTGATTTTTTATATGCATACATCTTGTAACATGAATATTATAATGTGCGGTCGGATCGTGAAAAAAAAAATCGATATGTTAG
>JAVJIF010018636.1:0-80001 GCA_038442645.1 Agave tequilana
CCCGTCCCCTTCTCGAACCCTTCGTTCACATAAATAATCGGGTGGTCCGGCTCGATCGCGTCGGTGACCACCAGCCCGTACGACGCCGGAACCGGCAGCCCTGGATAAACCCCTCGCCGATAGAGAACGGCCCTCCACCGCCCCCTCCGCCGCCGCCAAATACTCCCCACTCCTCCTCCTCCCCGCCGCTCGAGTCCTCGAGATCGCTGTCCCACTCCATCGACCGAATCCCTAGCGCTCAACCCATGGTGGTTCCGAAACTAGCGGCGAATTTTCCCCATTTTTTCTTTTTTTTCCCCCCTTTTTTCCCCTGGATGGGGACGCGTGGATTTGAGAGAGTCAGGGTACGGAGCAGCAAATGAACCACAGAAGAAACCGACCTAATCGCCAAAACGGGTGGGCGTGGCGGTTATTCGCTTTTCTCGCCCGAAAGCATTGAGAATTGACGGGTCGGGTTCGTTTACTCAGCCTACTCGCAGTTTGAGAGCTTGAATGACTGCGCGTTGTAGATATCAAAGACGGTTGTCTTGTTCTCTTGATAATATCTTCAAGCTGTCAGTTCTCACTTTGTTTTCCACAGTTCTTGACCCGAAACAAGGGAGAGTATAGTTCCAAATTATCTAGAATTTGGTGGGTTTTGATTGTGTTGATTCATGAGAAGTCCTCAATTTAAAATTCAGATTGCAAACTTTTTTTCCCTCCCCCTCTTGAAAAAGTTTTATGTTAGATGATGGATAGATTCAATAACCTTTTAGTGCTGTACTCAATGCCATCCCCAATTTGGTTTACATTGTTAAATTCGATGTTTTCTTGTTGGGTGTGTTTGGTTGCAAGGAAGTGGGCGGAAGTAAGGAAATGGGGAAGTATAATTGCTCACTTCCTTATCTATCCAAACACCAGAAAAGGAAAATAAGAAAACTCCTTTTCTTTTTTTCTTCTCTTTTTTACACAACCATTTCCTCACTTTCAGGGTGCTACAGTTAATTTTGTGGTCATATAAATCTCATTTATAATAAGTTGTAGCATAAAACAGTTAATTTTTTGATCATGTAAATCTCACTTTCATTCTAATTACAATCCATTTTTTATTTTTCTTAATTAATTTTTATTTTAATATTATTTTGCGGTCAACTTTGTGGTCAACTTTTCCACTTCCACTTTCCATTACCATCCAAACACCGGAAAAGACATAACATTTTCCAAATCACACTTACTAACAACATCCAAACACCGGAAAACTTACTAACCAATTCTCAAGTTCCAAGGGGAACTAATACCACTTCCTCACTTCCACCTTTAACCAAACAGGCCCATTGTTGCTATCAGTCTCATGTCGTACGGGCGCGTTTGGTTACAAGGAAGTGGGGGATGTAAGGAAATGGGGAAGTATAATTGCTTACTTTCCCATCTATTCAAACACCGAAAAAAAAAAAGAGAACCCGTTTCATTCTCTCTTTTCCTTTTTACACAATCCCTTCCTCCAGGGTGCTATAATTAATTTTGTGGTCATGTAAATCTCATTTATAATGAGTTATAACTCCAAACAGTAAATTTGTGATCATGTAAATCTCACTTGCATTCTAATTATAATCTAATTTTATTTTTCTTATTAATTTTTATTTAATATTATTTTACAGTCAATTTTGTGGTCAACTTTTCTACTTTCACTTTCACATTATCATCCAAACACCAGAAGACATAACATTTTTCAAATCACACTTCCTAACAACACCCAAACACCGAAAAACTCACTAACTAATTCTCAAGTTCCAAAGGAACTATTACTATTTCCTCACTTCCTCACTTCCGCCTCTAGCCAAACAGCCGCACATGCATGCATTTAAAGAAGTAATCAAGAACTAGTCTCTGTCAGCATCAATATGCCTGTGTTTAGAAGAATAATCATCAAAGATTGGGAATGGAGTTGTTGTAATTAAACATCTAAACATCAAAATGTTTCTTTTCTTTTCTTTTCTTTTTCTTTTTTTTCTTTCCCTCTTTACTTGGTATATTGACCTTGTTAACTATCAGTTGAGAGTCAACTATCCTAAAATCTAGTTTTATAAAAGAGAAAAGGAAAATGAAATCTTGACTTGGTTTATAAATAGTAAAAAATCAGGATGAGTTTATGAGTAGTCCTTGAATTAAAATATAGATTACAATGTTTTTCTTTCTCCCTCTTGAAGAAGTTTCATGCTAGATGATAGGTAGATTCAATTTACTTTCTAATGGTGTCAGTATCATCTCTAACTTTGGTTATATTGTTAATATTGATATATATTTTTTTTCTTGTTACCGTTATCAGTGTAGTGTCAACATCTATATGGTTATATGTTTGCATTTAGGAATAATCAAAGGGTTAGTCTCATGTCAACATCTACATGTCTATGTCTAGAGGAATAATCATCAAAGAGTGTGAATGGATTGTTTTATGAATTCGTTTTTAGAAATGGACATCATCACAAAAGACTAGCATTCTAGTGTAGTTGCTCAAATTTTTATATATTCAAGATCGTCTAGTCGATGTGGGACCGTTTGTTCGTCCAATTATTCTGAAAGAAGATCAAAAATCGAGGAGATAGAATTTTTTACAAAAAAAAACTCATTGGAAATAGTAAAGAAGAAGCAAGGCGGTCGATCGCATATGTACTACATGCCCATTGGCCAGAATTTTTAATATATAATTTTTGTAAATAAAATTGCAACTAAGTCTTTATATTCTGCGTAAATTTTCAATTTTAGTCGGGAAAATCTTTTTCAAGAATATTCCAATATGTCTTGTATTTATTTTGAGACAATATTTTTGTTCCTTCCTTCAGCACGTGGAAGCGGACAGCCCAGATAATCGCTTTTTGAGCGACCGGCAATAAAAAAAAAAAAGCAAATTTATTTAAAAGAAATAAACAGAATGAGGGGAAGAAATTTAAATAGAATGTAGACAAGTATGTATATACATTCTCTTTATTATTGTTGTTATTATCTATTATTACTCTTAGTTTATTTTTTTATTATTTATTTTTAATAAAGACTTGTCATCAACTTTTTAAGGAATTGGTAACACTATGTGTGTCATAGCCGTGTCCGGTGTCTTGTGTCCATGTCTATGCTTCCTCGCTATATCTCAGTTGATTTGGAACGAGCCAATGAAAGGATATTCAACTCAAAGTGATACCCTGTTGAAATCAATCATAGAGCATCACATGCATGTTATCTTATCATCTATGTGTATGAAACTCACACACATATTATATTATAAGAGGGTCAATACACGTGTCAACACAAGAGTGACCCTCTTATTGTATGTGTGTTTGGCTTACACACATGAGCGGAACCCTGAATTTTGTTCCAATCTGCCTTAAACTTGCAAAAGAAAATGTCCTTAGAATGGATGGCTTGCATATTTTGTGCACACGCTCAATTTCATAGCTCATACTCCTAAAATCTTTTTGGATAATGGATCAAGGGCCGTCAAACACTTATTATTAGCTATTTTGAATCCCAAACATCTAGAATGCACAAAAGAAGCCAAAGTGAAACGAAGTTGCATTCCTTAAAGAAGGTGCTCCACTTGCAGGAGAGTTAGAGTAAAATGTAGATCAAATCTTTTTATTTAATTCAAGTTTCAATAATTGGTATTAGAGTCACTCCACTGAGGATCCCTACATTTGGATATTAAATTTGAAATTTTGAGATTTTTATTGATTCTTCCATGAGATTGAAATATAAATTAGATCTTATGAATCATACTGCATGATTACTTTGGCTTTGAAAATTTTTTTTTCCAGATTTACGCATTTAAAAATTTTCAGATATGAATTCAGTTTAAAAAAAAAAAAAAAAATTCTAGACCAGGCCAGGCGCGCCCGCACCCTAGCTGGCTATGCCCAGGCACGGCCGCCTGGGCCTGGCCGCGGCGGCAGTGCCCAGGCTTGAGCCACGCCCAGGCGCTGCGCATCTTCTGGCGGTGCCTGGGCGTCACGCAATTTTGGGTCCTTTTTGGACAATGTTTGGACTTTTCAAAATTTTAAACAAATTTTGGGTACATCTAATAAATTATTGAGATTGCCTAACATTTAATTAAAAAAAAACTAATTGAAACAAGATATCACCAAAGTGACATCTCTTGTGTAAATTAGCTTCTTGAGAATGTTGAGATTTGTGTGTGTGTGAATTCATGCGAGTATTAACTGGCCCAAATGAAGAATAATATTTGGCTGAATTGCATAAACACTTGTGGTGATAAATGTGTGACAATTATAAGATTTCCATGTGAATAATAAGTTGATTTAAAGATAAATTTATTATTTGACACGATTTATTATCAACATTTGATTGCTACCCAAGAATACCACTTACAAGTTAATATTACTGTCCAAAGATTTGATAATAATATTGTGCTAGGTATCTTGAGATGTATTCCATAATTGTTTAAATTTAAAAGTCATTTATTTGATTATGATGTGAACATGCATGCCTACTTATTTATTCTCTTTACAACTATTGTATCTGCTGCTGCTATATCTGCAAATACAAACAATATTCTCATGCTTAATGAGACAAACTTCAAGGATAAAAAAAGAAATGTTTTAATCATTCTTGGCTACATGGATCTAGATCTTGCACTAAGGATAGAGCAACCTGCTTCTCTTACACCTGAAAGTTTTTCTGATGATAGGAAGAACTTTGAGAAGTGGAAACGCTCTAATCGCATGAGTCTAATGATCATAAAGCGCGGCATTCCGGAAGCCTTTAGAGGTGCAGTATCTGATGATATAACTCTAACTAAAGATTTATTTGCCAAAATTGAGAAACATTTTGTAAAGAACGATAAGGCAGAAACAAACACACTTTTATCTAGCTTGATTTCTATGAAGTAGAAGGGCAATGAAAACGGGAGTACATCATGCGGATGTCTGCTTCAAGTTTAAAGCACTAAAGCTCGAATTGTCTGAGAACTTGCTCGTGCATTGGTATTGATTTCGCTTCCTGCACACTTCAGTCAATTTAAGGTCAGTTACAACTGTCTAAAGGAGAAATGGACTCTGAATGTGCTCATTTCATATTGTGTGCAAGAAGAGAAAAGACTTAAGCATGACAAATATGAAAGTCCTCATATGGTCAGTATCTCAAAGGATAAGGAAAGAAAAGAAGAAGGATGAAGCTGCTAAGGGTCCAGATCAAAAGAAATCTAAAATGAAGGTTCTTTCTTTTGTAAGAAACCTAGACACTAAAGAAAGAATGTACAAAATATCATGCTTGGCGTGCTAAGAAGGTATGTTCTTTATTTTGGTCTGTTCTGAGGTTAATTTAGCTTCAGTACCTAGAAATATTTAGTGGTTAGACTTTGGTGCTACTACTCACATAAGTGTTTCTATGCAGGATTATCTGAGCTACTGAAGGGCAAGTGATGGTAAAAGATACATCTTTGTGGGCGATGGAAAGTCGGCAGAAGTTGAGGCAATATGACATTTTAGGTTGTTCTTAGGAACTGATCTTTATTTGGACTTGAAAGACACTTTCATTATACCGTCATTTAGATGAAAATTGGTTTTTGTTTCTTATTAGATAAATTTGGTTATCATTGTTCTTTTGAAAACAATCAGTTTAGTCTTTCATTAAATTCAAATATTGTTGGTACTGGTTCATTGAGTATATATGACAACCTTTATTTGCTTGACACAATTGCTGAAATCACCTAGAAGGGGTGAATAGGTGATGGCTATATGAAATATGACAATAACGCGGAATTAAAATTCTACTTAACAATTAGCTCAACTAAAAAGGACTTACAATATAAAAGACAATAAATAGTGCAAGATTAAAGAGAGTTTGAGTTTAGAGAGAATTGAGTAAACGCAAACACGAGTATATGTTTCCGAGGTTCGAGCCACGCTCTACGTCCCCGCCTTCACACTTGAAGGATTTCCACTATTGTTGATCCCACTGGATCTCCAATACAAGGACACACTTGTCCTATCTTTCGTGATGCCGCAACACCACTTGGAGCACACTAGCTCGCTTGAGGCCGATGCCTCTACAACTTCGCTCAAGAAGAAAGATGATCACACTTGATTACAAATAGCTCACTTAGCACAATTCTATAACCAAAATGTAGAAGTAGAACTTGGGATTGTGAAGTGCAAAAGACTAGAGTGAAGTAGAGGTGTAACGCCCCGATTCCACGGATACGGGGACGTCACTGCAACGTATATACGTAAGTCCGAATTACCTTCCCGTATATACGCTAAGCATCAGTACAGACAAGAATCAGAGTACGGAAGCAGTGGTGCATTATACATTCCAAACATATATACAATTACAGAATTATCACCAGATGTGATCCAATATTAGAATAATATTATATCACAGATGCGCAAATGCGAGAGTACAAGAGATATACAACATATATGAACGGTACAAAAGGGAGCTCACATACAAGTATACAAGAAAAGTACAAGTATGAATAGAAAAGGACACTCACGAGTTTAAAAAGGAAACTCGAGAGACTCACAGGGGGCCTGGGAGGATGTGGCTCAGGACGGTCAGCTGGAAATCCACGCTACTGCTGCGTTACTCTGAACACACGCTCCTAACTCCAAGACCTGGACGTGAGAATCCAGGGGAGTCAAATAATACTCCCCAGGCGAGTGTAGAAGCAAAACCAAGTGGTGAAGCAGGGTGAGCACAATAATGCATATATCAAGTAGGAAATACTCAGAGGCAGATAGGATAGAGCAGGTAAGAATAGACATGGCATGAGAATCATAAAACAGGAAATCCGAATAAAACCAATCCGAGCTACCAGGTAGTTATAACATAATACTCATAAAACATGAAATCCGATATAAAGTCCGGGAAGAGCAATACGGTAAGGCACATCACGGATTCGTAGCTATTTAAGATGCAGGCTTTGGTATGCGTCCCATTCCACACATACCTCTACTTACAACTTAAAGAGCCGGTTATTATGACACTTTATTATTACTCGTCTTGCCCATATATCTCGGTATGTGTCTCGGTGTACGGCCAACTCACATACATCCATATATAAGCAAGTCGAGGTTGTTATTGGAAATCAGCGGTTGTATCAACGAACTATGTTTACAGTGGGTCCCGTGCATGCCCGGGACCACGGTCCAGGGTGTTCCGTTGCATGGTGACGGAACCAGCCGCAAGGCCTAACAGGAGGGACTTATGTATGCCCTATAATAACAGGAATAAGGGAGCCAGCTCTCCCCTCGGTCCCCTGGAGGCCCTCAGGTCAGACCGGAACATGATTGTACAATATACCTAATACCACTGTAAACACGAACACATATCGATATCCGCATGTTTCCCCCCCCAATACAAGTTGGTCCTTTTTAGGATTCATTAGTTTAATTATCACTTTACGGGAAAAACAAAATAGACATGATCAGGAATAAGGAGTACATAAGTACTATATAGTCAGGTCACTGCATGTAAAGCAGGAAAACAGGTCACTGATCATGACACAGAATCATAAGTCAAGGTCCCCGTAAGATGATAATCACAAGTCAAGTCATCATGCTGGGTGTCAAGTGATAGCATGACAGAGTGGTGATATTTAGTAAACAACCAAGCATATCAAGAATGGATAGTAGTCAGGTAAGTCATGACATAATAAAAGGGTCTTGCCAAATAGTGGCATGGCAGGTGGTTAGATGATAACACAGTTGCCAAGTGATATACATATGATAAATGGTAGCACATACTGATAGGTCTAAAATAATGCCAAGTGGTAATGTAAAAGCAATGGTCCAAAGTCCAACAAGTCCAACGACCACGAAGGGTCGGCCACGCATAGCATAAAGCAATAAAAGATATAAAGCATGAAATACAATACATGAAGACTAGAGTGAGAATACTATCATATCAATGGAATGGTAAAGCAAGAGGGTAGCGAGTGAGAACACTCGCCTGAGTCACCAATACCGAAATATCCGAAATCCCGGAAGCTTGGGATGCGCCACAAAACCTGATATAAATATGTAGAGTGAAGAGGAGAGAGAAAGAGAGAAGGGAAGATGATGTTTGTCAAGTGACAAGTCAAGTAACACCAACATATGATATAAGTCTAGAGGATAAGGTTCATATTCAAGAAAGGAATCAACTATGACAGACAGGCAAAGTTAGTCGACTAGGATGGAAGAGTAGTCGACTAATAGTGGAGTTAGTCGACTAACAGTAGGGTCTGGTCGACTAAAACTGTGTAACAGAGAGTTGGGTTTGGTTTCAGGGAATAGTTAGTCGACTGGAGTAAAATAGTAGTCGACTAACAGATACTCTAAGTCGACTAATAGTATGGTCAAGTCGACTAGAACTGAGATACAGAAAGTTGGGGTTTCTGATTCGGGAAGAGTTAGTCGACTAGGGTCAAAAGTGTAGTCGACTAAGGGTCTCAAGTCGACTAGGAACTAAGGTAAGTCGACTAAAACTGTGTAATCAGAAAGGTTACGTTTCAACTAAGGGTTTCTAGTCGACTAATCTATAGGTCAAGTCGACTAGTCGACTGGGAACAGCACACAGGACAGATTTTCTAGGGTTTGTTTGATGTCAAATAATCATGGTTTGAAGACATAATTTGTACAAGATATGAATACTTAAACATGCTAAGAATTAACCAAGTCTAGGTGATTGAAATTACTTACCAAAAGGAGTACAAGTGAAGGAGTGATGGAGGTAGTGTTGGAAGTTGTTGATGAAGAAGAGGTGGTCAGGTGAGAGAGAGAGAGAGGGAGCAGGAGAGAGAAAGGGAGTGTGCTCCCAGGAGAGAGAGAGAGAGAGAGAGAGAGAAGAAACCAGGGAGAGAGAGAGAGGAAGAAGGGGGCTGCTGCCCCCCTCCCGCACACACACAGTGCCCCCCCATTGGGGGCACTCGGCCCTGGCCGCCGGCCAGACGGCGGTGCCGGCGGCGCCGGCCGCCGGCAGAGAAAGAGGGGGCAGCGCCCCCTCAACAGAGAAGGGAGGGGGCTGTGCCCCCTCCAGCAGAGAAAGAGGGGGCCTTGCCCCCCCTCAGCACAGGCACAGGGGCCCAGGCGGGCCCCTGGCCGCCCACGGGCCGCCGCTCACCGCCGGCGGCGGCCAGAATCGGGGTGGCGCCGGCCACCCCGAGGAGAAAAGGAGGGGGCCCTGCCCCCTCCACACCAGCGCACAGGGGGCCCGAGGCCCCCTGGCCGCGCCCAAGGCCGCCGGCCTTACGCCGACGGCGGTCTGCCCTCGCCGGGGCAGCGCCGGAGGAG
Source organism: Agave tequilana (assembly GCA_038442645.1). Classification (NCBI taxonomy): domain Eukaryota; kingdom Viridiplantae; phylum Streptophyta; class Magnoliopsida; order Asparagales; family Asparagaceae; genus Agave; species Agave tequilana. Next base: position 9,261 of record JAVJIF010018636.1, read on the forward strand.
AGGGGAGCCGGCGATGGAGGTGGTGGCCGGATCGAAGGTGAGGAGAAAGAAAGAGAAAAAGGAAAGAAAAGAAAAGAAAAAAAAAGGAAAGGGAAGAAAAAGAAGAAGAAGGAGTTGGCCGGAGTTCGAGGGGGGTCTCTCGTCGGCGTCGTGGTGGCCGGAGACGCCGGCGGGCCGTGATGGGGCTCGGTTGGGTGTCGCCCACGCGCAGGAGAGGAAGAAGAAGAAGAAGGAGAAGAAAAAGGGAAGAAGGAAAAAAGAGAAAGAAAGGAAAAAGGAAAGAAAAGAAAAAGAAAGAGAGATTGATGGATGGGAGAGGGGGTGTGTCTCCCCACGTGGAGGGGAGTGGGTGGAGTTGGTGAAGTCGGTTGAGGGAAAAGAAAAGAAAGAAAGAAAGAAAGAAAAGATAAATAATAATATTATAATATGGTCGCGAAAAATCGACTGTCCCAGAAAAATCCCCAAAAATACCCGGAGGTGGAAAACGTCATCCTGATGAATAATATGAAATCGGTTTTCAGAAATAAAATCTCATTTTCAAATTAAAAATCCAAACCAACCGCCGATACCGGTCTACCCCGGGTCGGCCGGATTTTGATAATTCCGAAAAATCCCAGAAAATGCATTAAAGAATAAAATATGGTTTTAAGAAGTAAAGTGAAAGCGGAATTCAGAAATTCAATTCAAATCGTCCCGGAATCAACCAGCGATACTGGCCGATACCGACTCCGTGGAATTTTCATAAAATCATAAAATCCTCAGAAAAAGAATGTAGGTAGAAAACATGATTCTAAGAGATACTGTCTAAAGGACTGATTAGTATCCAATATTGCATATTTTATATCATATTCCCCATGCATAATACAACTAAATATATGATTTTTAATCCTCTTCTCTACTTATTTGCAGGTACACAATTAAAAGGAGATAAAGTAATTAATTACCTTAATTAGCAATAATTAAGGTGATTAGTTAAAGATCCAAGATAAAGTCAAATCTCACTCCAGATCCAGAGAGATCCTCGCAACAAACGAAGAAACTAACCATGCCACGTGGATAACCACTTCCCAACTGATCTCCAACAAGAAGATCAGATCCAACGGCCATAAGATTGCCGCGGGCGCGGCAAGGGGCGCGGCAATCTGGTGGCTGTTTGGCTCCGGATTTTGTGGTAACAGAATTCTCTCCAGAGGCTTCTCAGATCTGCTATAAATACTGGACTATCACCTGCGAGTTGGGGATGATCAGAGAAGAGAGGAGATTAGTTCATTAGTTGTAATTTTCATGTATTTTCTCTAGGTTTATTTCTTGTAGATCCCTCTTCTTCTCTATCCCTAGATTTCATTACAAAGAGAGTGATTGTGAGGGAGAGAGCTTGTATAATCAATGGTGACAATTGAAGCTATGCAAGGATTGATCCATCCTCCATTCCTCTACTTGAGTTTGATTCTAGTTTCTTGTGCTTTCTTTACATGCTTTCTTACTTGCTTTGTTTAATTCTTGCAATTTACTTCTAGATTTGTTTAGTTTTGTAATGGCTTCTTGTAGCTAGATTTTCATTCCATGTACTAGTTCACCACTAGCTTAGCCACTTCAATAACTCTTGGGTGTTTGCTTTTGTTAATCTTGCAAGTGTATGATCTTCTCTTCTCCGATGGTTAAACCACCATCTTGCAAATGAGAAAGTAATTAGGTCAACACGTGAGAGGAATTCTAAGCCTATGGAGTGACAACATTAGGCAAAGCTTTCATTATCAAGGAGTTTGGTAAGCTTTGGCAAGCTAGCAAGGTAATCTAGTCTTGGATCACTTTCTTTAAGTTTTCTTATTCTTTTCTTGTGAATACAACATCCACATCACTTCTTGATTTCTTTTCCACTTCCACCATGAACATATCCATCCTCTTTTGGTTTCTTTTGTATTTGCTTCATTAAGTTTATAATCAAGAGAAGAATACTAGTTCTTGCACTTCACTACCATACGTGTAAAGCTTCCATCGCTAGCTCTTCCCGTGGATTCGACCCGTTGAGCCAACGCTATAACGGTAGTATCGTGGGTATATTAAGCACATTTAAGCATTTCAATTGATTCATAGATAATACATATTTTGAGTGCTACTTCCCTTACGATCAATTTTGGCGCCGTTGCCGGGGAGAGCGACGTATTTTTTTTGGTTTAAAGTGAAGTACTAAACTATTATTCTTCTCTGTTGCAGGTTACAGGAGAAGAAAACAGGAAATTATTTACTGCAGTAACATCTAAGTGAACCTGGCCCTCTGCTCAAGAAAGCAGAGGCCAGGATTCTTTAATTGTGCCGCGGATCCACAAGAATAGCCGCGGGAACGCGGCAGTCCTGAGCTCAATTCTCACCAAATTTCTGCAGAGCCTCTGGTTCTGCAAAATACTGCTGGTTCTATACTTGAAATCCTGTGTTGTTCACTGTATTCCTGCTTAATTAAAAAACAGTAAAAAGTTGGGTGATAATTGTTAAAAATTGTTTAGACACTTGCATTTTAGGCACGTGTCTCTTCAATTCTTTACTTTTACTGTTGAAGAGTGCGTGGAGGCAAGGTACGTGTTTGCATTGCATAATAGACTAGGACAAACTCTTGCTTGATTTTCTTGCTTTGAGTGTATCCTAGCTATATTTCTTGTACACTTGCACAATTCAAATTTAAGGGCATACCCGTAAATAAGATAAGGTGGGGAGGTCATTACCCTTTCCTTAGCCCGAAAACCACAACCCAAGCACTCACTAACCCAAGCCTAAATTAATAAAAAGTAGACGTTGGCCCTAGGGACATCTCGGACTCATCTAGGAGATTATCCTAAGGGGGAAAAGTGTTGGAATTTAACTCTTGCAAAATCGGTGTCTAGGAAAGGGGTTGAGGGCCGAAAGCCCGAAGGTTGCTGGTTACTTAATTAAGGAACGTCTTCGGACGGAAAACCTCCCACCAACTTTACCCTTCCCTGGCTGATTAGCTTGTGGTTAGAGTCTACACTGAACCTCCTGTGGACGATCTATTGTTAGGAGTCTTCTAGGTCTAAGTCTACCCTAACTTAGGTTAGAATTTTTCTTTTCTTCTTTTGTTTGTTTGTTTGTTTGTTTGTTTGTTTGTTTGTGATTGTGTGATATGGCTTACAATTACAATTCTTTCCATCATAATCCTTATGTCACACACACACCATATTCAGATAATTCCAACCCGGTGTTTTACAATATGCATCAACCAAATACACCGGGTTGGCCTTATCCGAATCAATATGACCCATACCCCCCATCTAATAATTATAATGTCCAAAATAATTTCAACTCTTTACCGAGTAATTGGGGATTCAAGTACCCGAGTCAAATTATCAAAATCCTTGTCCATCATATTCACCTTGTCCACCATATTCATTTCCTGAGTCCACTTCATATACTCCTTTTTCTGAACCACCCTTGAAGAAAAATCTGAGTTGCAAAGGAGTATAGAAGCCAATTTACTGAGAGTTGAGCAACAACTTCAAAAACCATTTGTCTCTCCAATTCCACCATATTCTCAAGAATCTTACTCAGTTCCACCTTTTCATTATGAACAACCATTTGTCATGGAACCGAATAATGATTTCTTGTGTGAGTCCACTTTTCCATCATCACATACTTTTGACTCACACTTCCAAGACAACACTTCATCTTTTCATCCAAATAATGAAGTCATCAATTTGAAAAGATGCTTGAAGACATGACCAATGCTCAAAATGCTAGAAATCGTGACATAGATTTGATGATCCAATCTCTTCATTCTCATCCTATGTCTAATGTCACTAGCCACTCTGTTAAATCCAAAGAGTCATGTAGTCTTGGAAATCCAGATTCAATTTCAGCAAGTTTTCATTTCCTAAACTTGAACTTGTCCAAAATTCAAATCCAACTGACATTTTGGCAAGTTTTTCATCTCCTAAAATAAACTTGTCCAAACTCCAGATCCAATTGATAATTTGGCAAGTTTTCCTTTTTCTGAAATTGAATTGGAACATGATTTTGATCCTGAACTTTCACTTGATGATTCCAACTTACTTCCTGATTCAATCATGACTTCCATATCCTTACCTGATTTCAATCCATTTCCTGAGTCAGAATTGGATCCATTTCCTATCCATTGTGAAAATGAATCACCAATCTTTTATGATGATCACATAGAACTTGGCCAATTCCATACTTCTGAAAATCCTATCGATAAATTGGTAAGTTCTCTACATTTAATTGAATTACATGAGGAATGTGATCTTGAACCCCAACTTTGTGATTCAATCCTTCTTCCTGATTCCATAATGACTCCGGTATCTTTACCTCACTTCAATCTTTTCCCGGAGTCAATTTTGGATCCTTTCACAATTCACAATGAAAGTGAATCATCCATCTTTGAGGATCATGTTGAACTTGCCCAATTTTACACTTCCGAAGATACCATTGACATTCTGGCAAGTTCTCCATCTTGTGGAATTGAACTCAAATGTGACCTTGATTTTCTCAATCTCTTTACTTCTGAAACTGATTGTACAATTCTTAAGGAAGATGTTGACTTAAGTTTTGAAGAATTGTACGGTGATGAGCTTGAATTTCTTAAAATTGGAAGTAAAGAGATATCACTTTTAGAAAGTCACATTCCATCGTTGAACTCTGATTGTGGACTTGAGTTTTCATTTCTTGACTTGGACACAATTCTGACTTCACTTCGACTCCTGAACCATCACTTGATTTAAATCATAATCCTGAGTCGGTGTTCCTTTCCGAGTCCAAGTCAACAGTTCTATCAGTTCATACTCCATTCTGTGACAAGGAATTTGATAAATTTGAGTCTGAAATTATTTGGAAAATCTTAAAATTAGATGGGGGCATGTACATAATTAAAATAACACACGCATGCATCTTTTTAGTGGGTCATATTTCTGATATGGTTGGTGGGTTCCTAAAAACCCAAAGAAAAGATGATTGGGCCATGTTTCGTGGACCAATCCGACCACCACCGGAACCACCACCCTAAGGTAATTTTTGTTCCTTCCCTTTCCATTTTGTTTCATGCATACATATATCATGATGCATTGAGGACAATGCATGAAATAAGTGTGGGGGAGGGTTTACTAACATAGAGTTTCTAGATTTTCTTTCTTTTACACTTTTTTTTAGAAAATATTAAAAATAAATAAAAAAAAAATAATAAAAACTTTTTGAAATAAGAAACAAAGTTTTGCTCTATTTTAAGAAAATTAAGATGTATCTTAGAGATTAAGAAAGCCTTAATTATGACATCTTAAACCTAGTTGAAGTAATAGATCTTGTTTGAGATTATAGGATAAGTAAGTAAAATTGGTGAGATATTATTATCTGGAATTTTTGCCTTAGATAATATGCACTTTACACTTACACATTTCTTGGGATGGAAACAAAGACCAAAAATGCCATATATATATATATAAAAAAAATAAAAAAAAAAGAGAAAAGAAAAAAAAAATATATATATATAAATAAAAGATCACTTATTAAGCTGGGAAATTATGCCTCAAGAAGCATGATGACTCACGCCTAACAGTGATCTCACCTATTAAGCTGGGTAATTGTGCCTCAAGAAGCATGATTATTCACGCCTAACGGTGATTAAGAATAATCCCTCTTAGTTTTGTGGCCTTTTTCACTCGAGTCCTTAAACCCGAGGGATGTTTCCTCATCTGGTGCCCTAAGACCATCTGGTCTGGGAGTCATCGGTTATAGGCTCGCTACATGGGTGAATTAGAAAGCCTAATAAAACTAAGGGAAGAAAAAAGAAAAAAAAGAATATATATAAATAAATGGCTTGATGGTTGGAGTTGAAATCCCAGGAAATCTTCACTTACACGGTGTGCATACTATCTAGGTTTTATGAAAGATAAAATATTCAATCCAATTTTGAACTCTTACCTTAATTAAAAGCAAGATCTTGCATGGAGACTAAGAAAGAATGATTATAGGTGGACTTATGACCTAGGATCACTTATATTTTTGCAAAAATAGTTCGTAAACTTGTCTCTTATTCAAAATGCGTTTTCAAAATACTAACATTTGTCTTCTTTCTTTATGGATTTTGTGGGTGTAATCCGCTGAAAACCCTCAGGAGACAACACTCCTCCTCTAGGGTAACCTAGAGGTTTAACGGCTTGTTGCACATGCTCAGTGCAATCGCGTCACCTGCGAAAGTGGTGTAATAAACTTGTAGCTTAGTTTTTCTTTTCTTTTTCTTTGTTTTGCTCGGGACGAGCAAAAGAATAAGTGTGGGGGTGTGATTAGTATCCAATATTGCATATTTTATATCATATTCCCCATGCATAATACAACTAAATATATGATTTTTAATCCTCTTCTCTACTTATTTGCAGGTACACAATTAAAAGGAGATAAAGTAATTAATTACCTTAATTAGCAATAATTAAGGTGATTAGTTAAAGATCCAAGATAAAGTCAAATCTCACTCCAGATCCAGAGAGATCCTCGCAACAAACGAAGAAACTAACCATGCCACGTGGATAACCACTTCCCAACTGATCTCCAACAAGAAGATCAGATCCAACGGCCATAAGATTGCCGCGGGGCGCGGCAAGGGGCGCGGCAATCTGGTGGCTGTTTGGCTCCGGATTTTGTGGTAACAGAATTCTCTCCAGAGGCTTCTCAGATCTGCTATAAATACTGGACTATCACCTGCGGGTTGGGATGATCAGAGAAGAGAGGAGATTAGTTCATTAGTTGTAATTTTCATGTATTTTCTCTAGGTTTATTTCTTGTAGATCCCTCTTCTTCTCTATCCCTAGATTTCATTACAAAAGAGAGTGATTGTGAGGGAGAGAGCTTGTATAATCAATGGTGACAATTGAAGCTATGCAAGGATTGATCCATCCTCCATTCCTCTACTTGAGTTTGATTCTAGTTTCTTGTGCTTTCTTTACATGCTTTCTTACTTGCTTTGTTTAATTCTTGCAATTTACTTCTAGATTTGTTTAGTTTTGTAATGGCTTCTTGTAGCTAGATTTTCATTCCATGTACTAGTTCACCACTAGCTTAGCCACTTCAATAACTCTTGGGTGTTTGCTTTTGTTAATCTTGCAAGTGTATGATCTTCTCTTCTCCGATGGTTAAACCACCATCTTGCAAATGAGAAAGTAATTAGGTCAACACGTGAGAGGAATTCTAAGCCTATGGAGTGACAACATTAGGCAAAGCTTTCATTATCAAGGAGTTTGGTAAGCTTTGGCAAGCTAGCAAGGTAATCTAGTCTTGGATCACTTTCTTTAAGTTTCTTATTCTTTTCTTGTGAATACAACATCCACATCACTTCTTGATTTCTTTCCACTTCCACCATGAACATATCCATCCTCTTTGGTTTCTTTTGTATTTGCTTCATTAAGTTTATAATCAAGAGAAGAATACTAGTTCTTGCACTTCACTACCATACGTGTAAAGCTTCCATCGCTAGCTCTTCCCGTGGATTCGACCCGTTGAGCCAACGCTATAACGGTAGTATCGTGGGTATATTAAGCACATTTAAGCATTTCAATTGATTCATAGATAATACATATTTTGAGTGCTACTTCCCTTACGATCAAGGACCATCATGAAATTCCTAACTGTTTGAGAATTAAAAATCCAGGAATCGGTCAGCGGCACTGGCCGACACCGGTTTTGAAGAAATTCATTTTAATTCCAGAAAAATCTAGAAAATCATAGAAAATATATAATAATGGAAAATAATATTTAAAACTAAAATCGGTCAAATCTAATCACCGAAAAGACCAAATCGAATAATATACTATAATCGAGTTCCTGGTTCGGACTGGGACTGACTCCGAGTCCACGAATCCAAATCCAAGACAAAACAATCATATAAGGAATTCATAAAGCAAAACAAATACAGGAAACAAATCGAAAAAATACGATCGGAAAATCTGAATACGCAACTAAGTACGTATTCCGGGAACGGGGTATTACAATCCACCCACCTTACAAAAATTGCGTCCTCGCAATTTCGTTAAGGGGCAAATTGAATACAAAGGGGACAAGGGTGGAATTTATACCAATTAAGATATGAAGCACTATAGGTAGGGCTCTCAAGTCAACTGAATAATAATCATACTCTGCATTTCCAGCTGATGATGTCGTGGCTGTGTAATAAATCTTTAGAATAATGCTGAATAATACTGATGATGTCGTGGCTGTGAAATAAAGAAAACCCCGAAAATCCTGAGCATAATAAAGAAGACCGATAATTAAGAATCCGACTGCTGTCCTCTGAAAGATAGCTAGATCAAGATCGATCTGGAGAATACCAAGCTTCATAGAATTGGCCGAAGAGATCACATAATAGCTTCATTCTGAACCAGCCACTACCTCTCTAGTCTAGTCATATCTTAAAATAGTATAAGGATTCATAAAACCAAAACAGGGAAAGGATAGGAGGAATTTGGAATCAAAGGAAAGATAGTCAAGGAGGGATTTGAAATCAAAGGAAAGATAGTCAAGAAATAGATAACTCCGCACTTGCAGTTGGAATGTATAACCAAGATTCATGTATTCCAGTTGCAAATCGCTTTACCATTGATTTGCCTTCTGGACGTACCGAAGAGGTTTAGAGCCTCAGCTGACCTAAGCTCTGACGAGCCTAAGTTGACCTATGCTCTGATACCAACCTGTAACGCCCCGATTCCACGGATACGGGGACGTCACTGCAACGTATATACGTAAGTCCGAATTACCTTCCCGTATATACGCTAAGCATCAGTACAGACAAGAATCAGAGTACGGAAGCAGTGGTGCATTATACATTCCAACACATATATACAATTACAGAATTATCACCAGATGTGATCCAATATTACAATAATATTATATCACAGATGCGCAAATGCGAGAGTACAAGAGATATAAAACATATATGAACGGTACAAAAGGAGCTCACATACAAGTATACAAGGAAAAGTACAAGTATGAATAGAAAAGGACACTCACGAGTTTAAAAAGGAAAACTCGAGAGACTCACAGGGGGCCTGGGAGGATGTGGCTCAGGACGGTCAGCTGGAAATCCACGCTACTGCTGCGTTACTCTGAACACACGCTCCTAGCTCTAAGACCTGGACGTGAGAATCCAGGGGAGTCAAATAATACTCCCCAGGCGAGTGTAGAAGCAAAACCAAGTGGTGAAGCAGGGTGAGCACAATAATGCATATATCAAGTAGGAAATACTCAGGAGGCAGATAGGATAGAGCAGGTAAGAATAGACATGGCATGAGAATCATAAAACAGGAAATCCGAATAAAACCAATCCGAGCTACCAGGTAGTTATAACATAATACTCAAAAACATGAAATCCGATATAAAGTCCGGGAAGAGCAAATACGGTAAGGCACATCACGGATTCGTAGCTATTTAAGATGCAGGCTTTGGTATGCGTCCCATTCCACATACCTCTACTTACAACTTAAAGAGCCGGTTATTATGACACTTTATTATTACTCGTCTTGCCCATATATCTCGGTATGTGTCTCGGTGTACGGCCAACTCACATACATCCATATATAAGCAAGTCGAGGTTGTTATTGGAAATCAGCGGTTGTATCAACGAACTATGTTTACAGTGGGTCCCGTGCATGCCCGGGACCACGGTCCAGGGTGTTCCGTTGCATGGTGACGGAACCAGCCGCAAGGCCTAACAGGAGGGACTTATGTATGCCCTATAATAACAGGAATAAGGGAGCCAGCTCTCCCCTCGGTCCCCTGGAGGCCCTCAGGTCAGACCGGAACATGATTGTACAATATACCTAATACCACTGTAAACACGAACACATATCGATATCCGCATGTTTCCCCCGACCCAATACAAGTTGGTCCTTTTTAGGATTCATTAGTTTAATTATCACTTTACGGGAAAAACAGGAAATAGACATGATCAGGAATAAGGAGTACATAAGTACTATATAGTCAGGTCACTGCATGTAAAGCAGGAAAACAGGTCACTGATCATGACACAGAATCATAAGTCAAGGTCCCCGTAAAGATGATAATCACAAGTCAAGTCATCATGCTGGGTGTCAAGTGATAGCATGACAGAGTGGTGATATTTAGTAAACAACCAAGCATATCAAGAATGGATAGTAGTCAGGTAAGTCATGACATAATAAAAGGGTCTTGCCAAATAGTGGCATGGCAGGTGGTTAGATGATAACACAGTTGCCAAGTGATATACATATGATAAATGGTAGCACATACTGACAGGTCTAAAATAATGCCAAGTGGTAATGTAAAAGCAATGGTCCAAAGTCCAACAAGTCCAACGACCACGAAGGGTCGGCCACGCATAGCATAAAGCAATAAAAGATATAAAGCATGAAATACAATACATGAAGACTAGAGCGAGAATACTATCATAATCAATGGAATGGTAAAGCAAGAGGGTAGCGAGTGAGAACACTCGCCTGAGTCACCAATATACCGAAATATCCGAAATCCACGGAAGCTTGGGATGCGCCACAAAACCTGATATAAATATGTAGAGTGAAGAGGAGAGAGAAAGAGAGAAGGGAAGATGATGTTTGTCAAGTGACAAGTCAAGTAACACCAACATATGATATAAGTCTAGAGGATAAGGTTCATATTCAAGAAAGGAATCAACTATGACAGACAGGCAAAGTTAGTCGACTAGGATGGAAGAGTAGTCGACTAATAGTGGAGTTAGTCGACTAACAGTAGGGTCTGGTCGACTAAAACTGTGTAACAGAGAGTTGGGTTTGGTTTCAGGGAATAGTTAGTCGACTGGAGTAAAATAGGTAGTCGACTAACAGATACTCTAAGTCGACTAATAGTATGGTCAAGTCGACTAGAACTTAGATACAGAAAGTTGGGGTTTCTGATTCGGGAAGAGTTAGTCGACTAGGGTCAAAAGTGTAGTCGACTAAGGGTCTCAAGTCGACTAGGAACTAAGGTAAGTCGACTAAAACTGTGTAATCAGAAAGGTTACGTTTCAACTAAGGGTTTCTAGTCGACTAATCTATAGGTCAAGTCGACTAGTCGACTGGGAACAGCACACAGGACAGATTTTCTAGGGTTTGTTTGATGGTCAAATAATCATGGTTTGAAGACATAATTTGTACAAGATATGAATACTTAAACATGCTAAGAATTAACCAAGTCTAGGTCATTGAAATTACTTACCAAAAAGGAGTACAAGTGAAGGAGTGATGGAGGTAGTGTTGGAAGTTGTTGATGAAGAAGAAGGTGGTCAGGTGAGAGAGAGAGGGAGCAGGAGAGAGAAAGGGTGTGCTCCCAGGAGAGAGAGAGAGAGAGAGAGAGAGAGAAGAAACCAGGGAGAGAGAGAGAAAAGAAGGGGGGCTGCTGCCCCCCTCCCGCACACACACAGTGCCCCCCATTGGGGGCACTCGGCCCTGGCCGCCGGCCAGACGGCGGCGCCGGGCGGCGCCGGCCGCCGGCAGAGAAAGAGGGGGCAGCGCCCCCTCAACAGAGAAGGGAGGGGGCTGTGCCCCCTCCAGCAGAGAAAGAGGGGGGCCTTGCCCCCCCTCAGCACAGGCACAGGGGCCCAGGCGGGCCCCTGGCCGCCCACGGCCGCCGGCTCACCGCCGGCGGCGGCCAGAATCGGGGTGGCGCCGGCCACCCCGAGGAGAAAAAGGAGGGGGCCCTGCCCCCTCCACACCAGCGCACAGGGGGCCCGAGGCCCCCTGGCCGCGCCCAAGGCCGCCGGCCTTACGCCGGCGGCGGTCTGCCCTCGCCGGGGCAGCGCCGGAGGAGAGGGGAGCCGGCGATGGAGGTGGTGGCCGGATCGAAGGTGAGGAGAAAGAAAGAGAAAAAGGAAAGAAAAGAAAAGAAAAAAAAAGGAAAGGGAAGAAAAAAAGAAGAAGGAGTTGGCCGGAGTTCGAGGGGGGTCTCTCGTCGGCGTCGTGGTGGCCGGAGACGCCGGCGGGCCGGTGATGGGGCTCGGTTGGGTGTCGCCCACGCAGGAGAGGAAGAAGAAGAAGAAGGAGAAGAAAAAGGGAAGAAGGAAAAAAGAGAAAGAAAAGGAAAAGGAAAGAAAAGAAAAAGAGAAAGAGAGATTGATGGATGGGAGAGGGGGTGTGTCTCCCCACGTGGAGGGGAGTGGGTGGAGTTGGTGAAGTCGGTTGAGGGAAAAGAAAAGGAAAGAAAGAAAGAAAGAAAAGATAAAAATAATAATATTATAATATGGTCGCGAAAAATCGACTGTCCCAGAAAAATCCCCAAAAATACCCGGAGGTGGAAAACGTCATCCTGATGAATAATATGAAATCGGTTTTCAGAAATAAAATCTCATTTTCAAATTAAAAATCCAGAAGCCACCGCCGATACCGGTCTACCCCGGGTCGGCCGGATTTTGATAAATTCTGAAAAATCCCAGAAAATGCATTAAAGAATAAAATATGGTTTTAAGAAGTAAAGTGAAAGCGGAATTCAGAAATTCAATTCAAATCGTCCCGGAATCAACCAGCGATACTGGCCGATACCGACTCCGGTGGAATTTTCATAAAATCATAAAATCCTCAGAAAAAGAATGTAGGTAGAAAACATGATTCTAAAAGATACTGTCTAAAGGACCATCATGAAATTCCTAACTGTTTGAGAATTAAAAATCCAGGAATCGGTCAGCGGCACTGGCCGACACCGGTTTTGAAGAAATTCATTTTAATTCCAGAAAAATCTAGAAAATCATAGAAAATATATAATAATGGAAAATAATATTTAAAACTAAAATCGGTCAAATCTAATCACCGGAAAGACCAAATCGAATAATATACTATAATCGAGTTCCTGGTTCGGATTGGGACTGACTCCGAGTCCACGAATCCAAATCCAAGACAAAACAATCATATAAGGAATTCATAAAGCAAAACAAATACAGGAAACAAATCGAAAAAATACGATCGGAAAATCTGAATACGCAACTAAGTACGTATTCCGGGAACGGGGTATTACAAGAGGGATTAGCTTCAAGTAGGTGTTTGGAAATTTTTGGCTTTGGAAATCTTTTCTAAAAAGGCTTTTGAAAACTTTGTAAATATCAAATGTAAATCTTATCAAAATCTTGTGTCTAATCATGCTGAAATGACCCACTATTTATAGGGGATGAAAAACAGGGTAAGACAGCTAGAGAAATTCGTTGGGGTGAGATCCCAACAAAATCTGTCAGAAAATAGAGCTGTTGGGTCTGTCAGACTTTTCTGACAACTACCGGTCGACCCGGCGGTCGACCGTCAACGGTCATATTTCTGACCGTTGGGGGAAAACGGTCGGCCGCCCGGTCGACCGAAACAAACAGAAAGCATTGACAAGTGCCCGGTCGACCCGAGCGGTCGGCCGACGTGCACACATGCACAGTTGTGCACGTCGGTCGACCCGGGCGGTCGACCGGCCTCTGTCAGATCTGATAAAACAGATTTTGCAGAAAACTAGGAAAGGGTTTTAGGTTCTGATCCTTTTGGTTTAAGGAATTTGTAAATAATGTTTTAGTCCTAATACACTTAAGAGTATGAGCATAGATCAATACTCAAACATGTTAGATCATTTTGATAAAAAATCCTTTAATAAAACTTGTTTCCTTTTTCTAAAAGCTGTTTTCCAAAACATGATATTTCTAAAAACTAATTTCCAACTTTGTTTTGATAAAACATTCTGAAATGAAGATTCCTCTTTTTTTTTTTAAAGCCATGAAGCAAACTAAGTGTGTGTGAGTGACAATCCCAAATAATCTACTTCTATCATCTAGGTTTTGACAAAATGTCTAAAAGGAAAAGTAAAATACAAATCTTTGGTAATGTCTTGATCCCGAAGCTTTCTACCGTGCTTGGCTTGGGAATGCAAATCTTTAGCGGCGTCCAAACTTGTGAGTCTTGATTGTGGAGCCGTCAAATCAACTTGTTTTAACCTGAAATCCTTTTAAACAAGATTGTTAAACTCATAACTAAATATGGTTTGTTATCATCAAAATATTGGGCTAATGGCCTTTGGGCCAACAATCTCCCCCTTTTTGATGATGATAAAACATATATAGTTATTACAAATATTTTGGGTGGAGGCTTCAAGTGAAGCTCCCCCTCAACACATGCATATACAAAAATACATAAAAGGTACTCAGGCATAGATAAGTGACACAAATAATATAGCAATCATATACAAGTTCGTGCCAAAAATAACTCATGCCATAAAGGATAACACATGTTCATACATAGATAAAAGAAAAAAACACATGTTCACAACACAAACATCAAATATCAGGTACATGTCCACAATACTAAAAATAACAAAAGATGTCCAATACAAAGATACAAAATACAAACACACAAAATATAAGCCCAGAAATGAAATGTCTCTCCAGAATGTCTCTCCCATCAATAACTCTCCCCCTTTTTGACATCATCAAATAAGGGAAGTCACTCAGCACCATCGTCCTCCTCATCATCGTCTTCCTCAGACGAGCTCTCCTCAGCTTCACCCGCAGCCATCTGCTCATCACCATCATCATCATCATCGTCCTCCTCTGAATCCTCCTCCTCTGGATCGATAGCAGCAATAGCAGGCTCTGGAGCTGGAGGAGCAGAAGGGGCCCTAACAGGAAATGGAGGGCCGGAGGGAGGAAGCGGTCGGGTATACGGTGTGGGATCTGGGCCTCGCATGTCGTACTTCAAGTAGATTGCCCCAAATTGCAAATCCATGTATCTCATGGAATCAACAACATAGGACAAATCGTTTCGAAGTCCTTGATAGTGAGAATCCATCTCCTCGCGATATGCCACGTGCTCCGCTGAAATCTGACTCAGTCGCTGATCAACCCAAGTCTGATGATCCTGAAACTGAGCACGAAGCTCAGAGGAAATGAAAGTCTGGAAATCAAGGGGAAAGGAAGAACCTGGAGCTAAAGATGATGACCCTGGACCAATGAAGGTCCTGGAACAGATAAAGTTCCTGGGACAGGAGGAACAGGCGGCTGTTGTGCAGCAGCACGACGAGTCGAAGCTTCCATCCTTTTCAGGAGGGTACTGTTCAGGTCAACAGATGGTTCAGAGGATCTCACGGAGGATAAATCAAAGCCAAGGTGTCTCAGGAGGTAAGATATAAGCATCCCATAGGGCAAATGCCTCCCAGGGACATGAACATGGTCAGAAGTCATGTGAGAGATGATGAAACGGGGAATATTTATCTTAATGCCTTTAAGAAGGCAATAGATAATTAAAGGTACTGGACCCCGAGCATGACTATATTCATCCGATTTGGGCATAATATTGTAGAACACAAATTTTGCGAGGACTTGGGCGGTGAGAGTGAACTTGTTCACCTCCTCGTTCCTCACTAAACCGGGATTGTCATTCCCGTGGATCAAGGTGGACGTGGTGAGCGCAGACTCACCGACCGGATAATCAAAATCATGAAGATCAAAAGAACATCAACTCCTCCACAGGAGAGATGAAGAAGTTCAGCAAATTGGTCTAGGGGATATCAATGTCTCTCCCTAGAACTCTGGATCTAACATGATTACCCTCAAAAGCAAGATTTGTATAGAAATAGGGTATTAGAGAGGTGTAGACTGGTTCTCTAATGGCCATAAATTGATCTAGTGAATTATTTCTCAATATTTGGGGAATATTGAGATGTTCAAAGTCTTTGAGGACTACACACCTCCCTGAAATGATAGATCTCCCCGAAAGGAGAATAAACCTATTTTCTGCAAGACTATTGACAAAAGGGGGTTTGGTTTTAGGGGTAGAAGATGATGGTACCACAGATTTCCTTTATCACTTCTAGATCTTTTAGGCATGTTGAAATTTTAGTGAAAAATTGAGAGATCTAGGTTAAAATCAATTAGGGCTTGATCTAGACTAGTGAAACAAAAGATCTTGACAAAACTTAAGATGAACAAAGGAGAGAAAGCAAGATCTAGAGGGAAAAAATGGATTTTTACCTTGATTGAAGAGAGATCAAGAACCCAAAATCAAAAATTCCCTAAAACTGAACGTAGATCAGTCCTGAAGATGATGATCCAGCGAAAATCCGAGTGAAAGAGCCTTGGATTCGAAGTGGTTTAGAGAGAGATGAGTGAAATAGGGTTTTTGAGAGAGGGGGAAAGGGGATCGGCTGAGAGAAGTGAGAGAGAGAGAAACGGGCTTAAATAAATGGGTAGTTGGCAGATTCTCGACGCACGATCGACCGGTCCGGTCGACCGAAAAATCCCGAGAGCTCTGACAGCCTCAGCGGTCGACCGCACGGGTCGGCCGAGATTACCCGAGAGCTCTGACAGAGAAGCGGTCGACCGCACGGGTCGGCCGGCAACAGAGAAGAATGAAAATTTATTCTTTCCAGGCAAAGTCGGTCGACCGGAACTCAGAGCCGGTCGGCCGGCTTTGCCCAAAATCTGTCAGCAGCAAAAGACTAAAAAAAAATTTAACAAATAATAAGCAGGTTATTTTAACATACCAAAATTTAACAACATGTTTTAAATCTTCATAAGTTATAATATCAACAAAATTTACACAAGATATTCATACTAAAAACAAAGATTTAGAGATGTTGAAGCCGAATACCCGGTGAAGGATTCTGAACTCCATCCTCGAGATTCCTCTTGAATGAGTTGAGGTGCGCAATTGCCATCTCTAAGGTATTTGCTTTAAATATGAATTTTTTAAAAAAATTTATTTTTAGTTTTGACAAAATGTGTATATAGGTATATGATCAAAACTAAACATGTGAACATTCAAAATATGTGACAAAAAAAAATAAGACATTAAAAATTAGAGCAAGGTGTATACACAATCATGATAGAGATGTAGGTTTACATTAACACATGTCAATGAAGCACAATAGTAAACTAACCATCCTATACATTTGTATATATAAACAAAATAAACACTTTTAAATGGAGATGTTACCAAACCGAGGGCAATCTCCAAAATAGGTGCCTCCATGATAGCGATGCATACGCGATGTGATCTTTGAGCTTTGATGCATCCACCACCCGGGCACCGTCTCCCCTAAGTCTTGGAGGATGAAGACTCACCTATATCATTTAAGTTTGGTGGGTCTTTTGGTACCCATATTTTCTTGGGTCCTTTAGGATTAGTACCGGGGCGAACCCAAACATGTTTATTATTCATATTATGTTTAGCAAAACAAAATTTTTCTAAATGGCCTTTGCGGCCATAATGTGTGCAAACATAAATCCTACCACTACCATACATGTAAGCATGCTTGTGAGTGTGTGCATGTTTCTGTGCATGTGCATGGTGAGTGTGTTTCCCTTGGGTTACTCCTTTGGGAAACCTAGATGCAAACTTGTTTAAATCAAAAGCACATTTTTTAAGAGTTGAATCTAAAGCATCAACCCGTTTTTGTATTTCAACAAAATCATTTTTATTACATGAAGAAATAGAGGTTTTTCCTTTACAAGCTATTTTATAGTTTTCAAAGTCAATCTTTATTTTCTTAAAAGCCATAGACAAATCATTTTTCTCTTTTTCAATAGTGTTAATTTTATCTTTTAAAGAATCATTTTCTCTTTTTAATTTCTTATTATGAGATTGAGAAATCTCATACCTATGTTGAAGTTCTTCAAAGAATTGGGCTAACTCATCCATAGTTAATTCATCATCATCTATGGAGTTGTCGAGTGTTACCTTAGATGCATCGTCTTCATGTGCCATGAAACACATGTGTGCGGCGTCGTTCTCCTCTTCGGATTCCGACTCCGTATCGTCCCACGTGGCTACCATAGCCTTCTTCTTCTTTGGGCCGTTCTTGGAGGTGGTAGCTTGGAGAGCGGGGCAATCGGCAATGAGATGTCCGATCTTCTTGCAATGGAAGCAAGGACCGGGCTCCTCTCTTTTCCTTTCGAATCTTCCTTGAGGTTTCCCTCTTCGAAAGTTGCTTTGTCTCCCCTTCTTGTAGAACATCTTGCCCACCTTCCGGATGAGCATGGCAAAGTCCTCATCGCAATCTTCCGATGAGTCTTCCTCGTCATGGATGGTTGGAGTGGCTTTGAAGGCGAGTGCTTTCTTCTTTGGCGCCTCCCTTTCTTCTCTTACTTTCATCTCCATCTCATGTGTCTTGAGATTTCTGATGAAGCCGGAGAAGTCCATCTCCTCCCTATCGTTGAGCTCTTTGAGGGTGTTGCCTTTACTTCCCATGCTTTGGGAAGAGCTCTAATGACCTTCCTTTTCTTTTGGTCATTATCAATTGCGTCACCTAAAGAAGACAAGGCATTAGTAATCTTGGTGAAACGCGTGAGCATGTCATCAATGCTCTCATTATCAAACATATAAAATTCTCATATTGAGAATGCAACAAGTCAATCTTAGATCTTTTGACTTGTGACGTTCCCTCATGAGTCACAATTAAAATACTCCAAACTTCAAATGTGGATTTGCAATTTATGATGCGTGAGAGGTCATCTTCATTAAGGGCTTGTGTTAATGCATATTGTGCCCTAGCATTGGCCTCATAGTCCTTGGTCGTGTCCTCAGACCATGTTCTCTCATCGGTGAGGGGTTCTATAAATTCTTTTGTTATGGTCCTAGCAACCCTAACTCCTAAGGACTTAAGGAAGAGGTTCATCTTGACCTTCCAAATAGGGAAGTTCAAGCCATCAAATTTTGGTGGGGACTTGATGCTAGAAAAATCAATTGAAGCCATGGATAATGAATATGATGCTCAACAAATGAAGAATGCAACAAATGATATAGCCAAATATAAGGATCTCCCTAAGGTGGTTAAACCAAATAGTAGAGTTAGGCTCTGATACCAATTGAAATCACCTAGAGGGAGGGTGAATAGGTGATGGCTATATGAAATATGGTAATAACGCGGAATTAAAAATTCTACTTAACAATTAGCTCAACTAAAAAGGACTTGCAATATAAAAGACAATAAATAGTGCAAGAATTAAAGAGAGTTTGAGTTTAGAGAGAATTGAGCAAACGCAAACACGAGTATATGTTTCCGAGGTTCGAGCCACGCTCTACGTCCCCGCCTTCACACTTGAAGGATTTCCACTATTGTTGATCCCACTGGATCTCCAATACAAAGACACATTTGTCCTATCTCTCGTGATGCCGCAACACCACTTGGAGCACACTAGCTCGCTTGAGGCCGATGCCTCTACAACTTCGCTCAAGAAGAAAGATGATCACACTTGATCACAAATAGCTCACTTAGCACAATCTTATAACCAAAATGTAGAAGTAGAACTTGGGATTGTGAAGTGCAAAAGACTAGAGTGAAGTAGAGGGATTAGCTTCAAGTAGGTGTTTGAAAATTTTTAGCTTTGGAAATCTTTTCTAAAATGGCTTTTGAAAACTTTGTAAATATCAAATGTAAATCTTGTCAAAATCTTGTGTCTAATCATGTTGAAATGACCCACTATTTATAGGGGATGAAAAATAGGGTAAGACAGCTAGAGAAATTCGTTGGGGTGAGATCCCAACAAAATCTGTCAGAAAATAGAGCTGTTGGAGTCTGTCAGACTTTTCTGACAACTACCGTTCGACCCGGCGGTCGACCGTCAATGGTCATATTTCTGACCGTTGGGGGAAAACGGTCGGCTATCCGGTCGACCGAAACAAACAGAAAGCACTGACAAGTGCCCGGTCGACCCAAGCGGTCAGCCGACGTGCACACATGCACAGTTGTGCACGTCGGTCGACCCGGGCGTTCGACCGGCCTCTGTCAGATCTGATAAAATAGATTCTGCAGAAAACTGGGAAAGGGTTTTAGGCTCTGATCTTTTTGGTTTAAGGACTTTGTAAATAATGTTTTAGTCCTAATACACTTAAGAGTATGATCATAGATCAATACTCAAACATGTTAGATCATTTTGATAAAAAATCCTTTAATAAATCTTGTTTCCTTTTTCTAAAAGCTGGTTTTCCAAAACATGATATTTCTAAAAACTAATTTCCAACTTTGTTTTGACAAAACATTCTGAAATGAAGATTCCTCTTTTTTTTTTTAAAGCCATGAAGCAAACTAAGTGTGTGTGAGTGACAATCCCAAATAATCTACTTCTATGATCTAGGTTTTGACAAAATGTCTAAAAGGAAAAGTAAAATACAAATCTTTGGTAATGTCTTGATCCCGAAGCTTTCTACCGTGCTTGGCTTGGGAATGCAAATCTTTAGCGGTGTCCAAACTTGTGAGTCTTGATTGTGGAGCCGTCAAATCAACTTGTTTTAACCTGAAATCCTTTTAAACAAAATTGTTAAACTCATAACTAAATATGATTTGTTATCATCAAAATATTGGGCTAATGGCCTTTGGACCAACAATTGCATCAATAATGAAACCTTAAAATGAATTCACATGCTACTAAACTTAAGCTAAATAAAGAAAATTCAGCAAGATTATAGCAAAAGCATTTGGGTTACATATCAAAATCTAGAATAGAACGACTTCTGTCAGAAGGTATTTTAGATTCCTTTGATTGTTCAAACTTAAATGTCTATGTTGAGTTATTAAGAGAAAACATACCAAACATAAGAGATTAGGTGCCAACAGTTCTTCAGGCGTCTTAGAATTGATACATATGAATATCTGTGACCCATTCCCTATAGCTTCTTGGAATGGTCAACGATACTTTATATCATTCATAGACGATTACTCACGCTATGGGTACCTATATCTCATTCATGAGAAATCAGAGTTCCTGGACATGTTCAAAGTTTTCAGAGCTGAAGTTAAAACTCAACTCAATAAGAAAATTAAGTATGTCAGATCTGACCATGGTAGTAAGTACTAAGGCAGAGATGACGGTTTAGGAGAACAACATCCAGGGCCATTTACTGACTTCCTAGAGAAATATGGAATCATCTCATAGTACACCGTGTTAGGCTCACCTAGCATGAATGGTATGGTTGAAAGACGAAACATGACTCTTAAGGATATGATAAGGAGTTTGATTAGTCATTTTACCTTACCAAAATCATTTTGGGGAGAAGAAATAAAGACAACAGCTTATATCCTAAATAGATTACCAACTAAAGTAGTTGCCAAAATACCTTGTGAGTTTTGGACAGGTCGAAACCCTAGTCAAAAGCACTTTCACATTTGGGGATGTCCATCTGAGGCTACGCCTTATAGGCGAAATGAAAAAAATTGGACTCAAAAATATTGAGCAACTACTTCATTGGTTACTCTGAGCGGTCTAGGGGTTACAAGTTTTATGATTCCACTATTAAGTCAATTTTTGAAACGAGAATTGCAACATGTTTTGAGGATGTTGAGTTTGGTGGGAGAAATAAGGTTAGAGATATTGTCTTTGAGGAGGAATAGGTTTAGATCCCTACCACTACTTTTGACAGTGTACAGGCTTCTATACCTATCATTATTCGAGAAGCAGATATAGAATCTCAACAAAACAATGTTGAATAACTCCCCACTCAAGCTGAGGTAATTGTTCCCGAAGAACAAACTCAACAACCTCAAGAACAAATGCTACTAAGGAGATCTACTAGAGAGAGGAGAAATGCTATTCCAGATGACTACATAGTATTCCTCCAAGAACATGAGGACACTGATGGATTGGTAGAAGGTGATCCACTCAACTTCCATCAAGCTATGCAGGATTCAACTCTAAAAAATGAATATATGCCATGAATGAAGAGTATAAGTCTATGCAAGATAATCAAGTTTGGAATCTTGTCCCATTACCTAGAGATAAGAAGCCTATTGGTTGCAAATAGATATTTAAAACCAAAAGGGATTCAGAAGGTAATGTGGAGAGATATAAAGCTCATCTTGTAGCTAAAGGCTTTACTCAAAGGGAAGACATTGATTTTATAGAGATTCTCTCCTGTTTCATCGAAAGACTCTTTTAGGATAATTATGACTATTGTTGCACATTTTGACTTGAATTACATCAGATGGATGTTAAGACAATCTTTCTCAATGGTGACATTGATGACAGTATATACATAGTGCAGCCAGAAAACTTTGTGTCTGGAGACCCAAAGAATATGGTTTGCAAATTAAAGAAATCAATTTATGGACTCGAGCAAGCTTCTCGTCAATGGTACTAAAAGTTTCATCAAGTAGTTGTCTCATTTGGTTTCGAGAAAAATGTTATTGAAGATTGTGTTTATTACAAGTTCAGTGGGAGTAAGCATATATTCCTGATTTTGTATATTGATGATATACTCCTTGCTACCAATGATAAGGAAATTTTACACGAAACCAAGAGATTTCTATCGAAGAAATTTGAGATGAAATATCTTGGTGAGACGTCTTTTGTCTTAAGAATCCAAATATACCGAGATCGCCATCAGGGTATTCTTGGATTGTCACAAAAGACCATATAGAAAAGGTGCTTGAGAGATATGGTATGTAAGATTGTAAACTTAGAGACACTCCAGTCACAAAAAGTGACACATTCAATCTAAGTCAATGCCCTAAGAATGACCTTAAAGTTAAAGACATGTAGAAGATTCCCTCTGCTTTAGCAGTAGGGAGTCTAATGTATGCTCAGGTTTGCACACGTTAAGATATAACATTCATTGTTGGAATGCTAGACATATATTTAAGTAACCCTGGGATGGATCACTGGAGATCAGTCAAAAGGGTCTTCAGATATTTATAAAGGACTAGGTATTACATGCTCATATACAAGAGGTCAGATCAGATTGAGATCATTGGATATTCGGATTCTAACTTTGTTGGATGCCAATGAAATCACCTAGAGGGGTGAATAGGTGATAATGCTAATCAATGCACAAATTAAAAAGTTGTGATGCAACGATCACCCAAAACAAGACTAGAAGTCGAATACCCCGTAAAGGGCTCTGAACTCCTTCCTCGTGATTCCTCTAGATAAGAGTTTGAGGTGCGTATTGCAATCTTGTTGTATGAGTATTGATCGACAATATGAATATGAAACAAGTAAATATTGCAATGAGTATAAAGCAAGTAAATGAAGCAATGAATATAAAGCAAGGAATTAAAGCAAGTAAACCAATCGCAAACACAGAGAATTTTTCTGAGGTTCGAGCACCCAGCTCTACGTCCTCGCCTTCACCCAGAAGGATTTACCAACCACTATAACTTCACAAAGAGTTATAACCACACCGGAGTACCCAACTCTTCAATCACAAATACAAGTATCTCTTGGTGATCAAAAGACCACAAATCCTCTTTTGAAAAATCTTTTTCCCTTACAAAAACCCTATAGAACAATGTGTAGGATTGAAGCTCAAGTATTGTAAGTGAAAAAGAAAAAGAATTTGTAGAGAGTTTTGAATCAAAAGCTTCAGAAAAGAGAGAGATTTTTCAGCACAAAAACAGAGAATGAAAACTTCGTTTGAGAGCTTTAAACTTGAATATTTTTGCAAATGCTTGTTGTGAAAACCTTAACCCTAATCAACCCTATTTATAGGATAGAGATAGGGATTAAAGAGTAAACTAATACAATAAGTAATTAGGAAGTATTTGACCCAAAAACCAGCCCCTAAAATCGTTTAGAGAGAAAACCCACGTTTAAAAACGTGTTTAAGAAAATACCCGTTAAGGCTGAAATCCAGTCTCGGTCGACCGGCCGGTCGACCGGGTTTTCAAAAAATAAAGCCGTTGCGCCCCACGATCGACCGAAACAAACAGAGAGTTGATGACTTTCAGTCGGTCGACCGAAATGGGGTCCGGTCGACCGCCCGGTCGACCGGGAAACGTGCACACATGCACGCACCCAACGGTCAGAATCCCGGTCGACCGGTCGGTCGACCGATCTGACCTGAAACAGAGCCGGTCGACCGTCCGGTCGACCGCAACAGGTCAAAAGCTGAATTTTGGAAAAGGTTTTGAAGAGATTTTGATAGTTTTCAAAATATTTTTCATTAAGACTAGTTATAATAAATAAAATGAAGTTTGTGAGTAATAAAATATAATTAAAAATATTTTGTATATATATATATATATAGGAGAAATTTCTTTTAGATAAGACATGTGCACAAAAACTAGTGTGCAGGGAATTTGAGCTTCAAACCTATTCACTATTCTTTAATAAACTATAAAAACTAAAAACAAAACTAATGAAGTCTCTGAGCCACAATGAAGTCCTGAGCCATGCAATGCCATGCTAGAGCCATCTCTTCTATGAACACTTCCTCTTGCACCATTTGCCCTTTTTAGCACCATATACCTTACAAACCTTTCAATAGCTAAGTAATGACCATCATAAATGGTACTAACTTGAAATTCATCTTAAACAACTTATTAGTACCATATAGCTTCTATGTGTTTTGTTATCATCAAAACTTAAACAAATGGAGAGTGTAACCTTTTGGGCCAACAGCCAAGACAGTTGAAGATCCACATCGGGCTATATTTACTTGTTAGCTGGAGGAGCTATTTCCTAGAAGAGTGCTAAGCAAACACTTGTAGCTTCCTCCACCATGGCAGCAGAATTTGTACCATCTTATGAGGCATCCAACTATAGATTATGGTTCTGAGTAGTGTTAAAAGACCACTAAAGTTATACTATGACAATAAATCAGCAGTTCTATATTCCAACAATAACAGGAGCTTGTCCAGATCAAGATACATTGACATAGAATTCCTGGTTGTAAAGGAAATGGTATAGAGTGGACAAATTTTCATAGAGCACATTGGGACAAACTCCATGATTGTGGATCCGCTTACTAAAGGATTAACATCGAAGGTCTTTGTAGCGCCCCGATCCCACGGATACGGAGACACTACTGTGACGTACATACGCAGGGCGATGGTACCATCACGTATGTACGCTAAGCATCAATACAATACAGGAATCAGAGTGCGAAAATACGTGGTAATATACATTCCAATACAAAAGTATAAGTACTCAGTCATCACTGATTGTGACATAATATTACATAAATATTACATCACCAGGTAGTATAAAAGTAGATTGGACGGGGTACAAAAGATAAGGACTCACGAGCTGGAAGAGGGAATCTCGTGAGCGGGGAAGATGGGATGAAGCTACGGCTGATCCGCCTGCTCCTCGAAGAAAGTATGGTCCTCAGTTGATGGGTCCACCTCAGTCCAAACTGCAAGATCTGGACATGCAAATGCAGGATTGTTAATGAACAACTCAGCGAGTGCAAGAACCCAAATGTTAAGTATAAACAAAAGTGAGTGCATCAAGTCAAGTATAATGTACCCAAATCAATAAGCATGGAATAACCACAATAAATAGTGAAATATGAAAATGACATTAGAATTTATGTGGCATGAAATGAAAGCAAGTGTAGCAGGTCAAGTGTTAAGTACTCAAATCAGCAAGCATGGAATAACCACAATAAATAGCAAGTATGGAAATGACAAGAAAATTCATGTAGCATGAAGTCAATTATCAAGTTATTATTAAGACTTGTTCAATTTGTATGTTTCGATATATGGCCCGTACCATATACTTTCGCATACAAGTCGAGCGAGGTTGGTTATTGAAAATTGATGGGGAACGACGAACCATGTTTATAGTGGGTCCCGTGCATGCCCGGACAACGGCCCAGGAGTATCCGATACTGAGCCGGAACGTACCGCTAGGTATCGGGACTTACTATATGCCCATAGGATTTAGTATATGCCCGAACAGGAATAGAGTATCCCCGCTCCCTAAAGGAATATACCACGGAGATTACGGCACACCTGGTAGGCAGGCAGAGGGGTTGGGGTGCTAGTACACCCCACGGAAGCGCCTGGTGGCCTCTAGGTCGAATCCTAGGAATTAGTTGTACAACATTTGTATGGCCACCATGAACACAGAAGCTACATTGGTACCCATCAATTTCGCCCGTCCCGGTGTAAGTTGTTTAATTATTGCAGATTGTTCAATGATAATGACCAATATCCATGGTTATCCTATTACGGGGGTCAACAGGAATATAATATCAGGAGTATAATGTCAGGTGTCTCCCTATTTCAGGGGTTCAAGTATACAGGAGTTCAGGAGCACAAGAGTACCAAGTATCTGGTAACAATATAATAATCATGCCAAGTTCCCGTAAAAGTGATAGTCATGAATATGCCATATAATACAAGTATCAGGGGTAATAATATCCAGTCAGGTGTCACAATATCAGGTCAATGTACTTGTACCATGTGAAAACGTGCCAAGTGAGTGTTAGCATGTATCATATATCAGGTGTTAGGATCATGTGTCAAGTATGACATATCAAGTACCGGTGTCAAGACATCAAGTGTCATGGATAAGGAGTCAAGTAAAACATATCAAGTGCCGGTATTCGATATCACGTGTCAAGTATAACATGTCCAGTGTCGGTGTCAGATATCACGTGTCAAGTATAACATGTCAAGTGTCGGTGTGAATACAGAGTACAACATCATATATTAACTCGTATAACAAGGATCATGTACTAGAAATTACAGTAGCAAGTGTCAGGCATGTTAAAATATCCACATATCAATATCATGCTATAAATATAAGAGTAGTAATTATTAAGCCTAATACAAAGCACTCGCCTAAAAATCAGAACGTAATACCGGGTAAAATCCGAGAAGTCCGCTAACGCACGAGCATGCCACTAGCCCATATATTAAAATAAATAAATATATTATATTATGAATATTAGAGAGAGAATGAGAGGAGAGAGAGAGGGGAGAGAGAGAGACTTGTAGGAAAAGGGAAAGAGAGGGGAGTGAGTAGGGTATGTTTAAAAGAGGAAAGAATTAGGGAATTAAAGGAGAGGGGTATGATAGAAATTTTGGAGAAGTAATTAGGAGATGAAGGGGAGGGTATTTAGGGGAAGTAATTAAAAGTGGGTAATTATGGAAAGGAGGAAATGAAAGAAAGAAGAAAAGAAAAGAAAGAAAGAAAGAAGGAGGGGGGAACGGCCGGCGGCCAGCCACCCGTCGGCGGCCCTGGGGCGGCGGCGGCGCCGCCGGTGGTGGTGGGGCAGCGCATGGCCCGGGGAGGAGTACGGAGGAGTGGTGGGGGTTTTAGAGTTGGTATTTGTTTGGTGGTGGTGATTGATGGTGGTGGTGGTGGTGGTTGTGGTGGTTGTTGGAGGTGGTGGGGAGTTGGAGGAGAAGGAGGAGGTGATGATGGGGTGATTGGAGTGGTGGAATTGGTGGAGATGGTAGTGAATTTTGGAGAAGAAGAGGTAGGAGAGTTATGGGTTTAGTTGAAATTGAAGAAGAAGGAGTGGTGTTTGGGGGTGATGGAAGTGGAGAAGGAAGTGGGGAGGTGGGGGTGTGTGGCCGGCGGCTAGGGGCGGCGGCAACGATGGTTCCGGTGGTGAAGGCGGCGGTGATGAGGAGAGGTTGGTTGTTGGTTGTTTGTTTGGTAGAGAGTTGAAATGAAGGAGATAAGAAAGGAGAAGGGGAGAAGGAAAAAAAATTAATAGGAAGAAAAGTGAGGGGAATGATGGAAGGGGATGGGGGGATGGGCTGCTGTTGCAGCCCATCATGCCCTGTTGCTACTTCAGGCGGCTGCAGAAATGGGGTGCAGGGCATGGGGAAGGTAAGGGGAAGAAAAGAAAAGAAAGAAAAAGAAAGAAAAATGAAAAAATAAAGGGAAAGAAAAGAAATAGTAAAAATAATAAATAAATGTATTATTAAATAATTAAGTTAATATAATATTCTAGAACTATAAAGTAGGAGAGTGGAGAAGGAAAAAGCAAGAAAAGAGAAGAACGGTAAATAATATTATTATTTTAATGGGGCAAAATTTGACTGTTTCAAAAACGTTCTGAAAAATTCTCAAAAATAATAAATATTATTTTAAGATACCTGGTTAAATAAGATTTGAGAAATTCAATTTAATTTTCAAATTAAAAATCTTAAAATATTCTGGCGATACTGGCCGATACCAGAATTGGTGAAATTTTGATAAATTTAGAAAAATTTCAAAAAATGTATTTAGATAGAATATAAAATTCTAAGAAGTAATGTGGAAGCCATTTTTAAAAATTCAATTCCGTTTGAAAATTAAAAGTCCGAGAATCGGTCAACGATGCCGACTGACACCTGTTTTGGAGATTTTGCAGAAAAATTCTGAAAAATTTCAAAAAATCATGAAAAATCTAAAATATTAGAAAATAATGTTTGAAACTAAAATCGGTCAAATCAAACTACTAGAAAGGTCAAATCGGGCAGCATGCTGGCATCGGGTTCCCGGTCCGGGTCAGGCTGACTCTAGGTCCGCGAATCCAGGTCCGACACATAATAACATAAGCAATCACAACCTAAAAGCAAATACTGGGAGAAAATTGAACAATACGGTCGAAAATCTTGGGACACGCATCTGGGTACGTATCCCGGGAACGGGGTACTATAATCTACCGACCTAGCAAAAATTTCGTCCTCTAAATTTCGATAAGGAAGGAGATGAACATGGGAGTAAAGAATTGATAAGACAAGAGATGGAGTTTATGAGAAAATTACCACTCAAGGCTCGAATAGATGCGGGCAACGGTCATGAATGACGTCTTCTCACTCCCAAGTCGCTTCTCCCGGATTATGCCTGTTCCATGAAACTAGCACCAACAGAATGGTCCGATTCTTCAAGGTCTTAACACTTCTGTCCGTAATAGCCATTGGTTGCTCGGTATATGACAAATCCAGCTGCAACTCCAACTCTGAATAATCCAATATATGGCTCTCGTCCTTGATGTATCTTCTCAACTGTGACACATGGAACACATTGTGTACTCCTAGTGATGGCGGCAGTGCCAATCTGTAGGCCACTTCTCCCACTCGCTCCAATATCTCAAACGGGCCTATATACCTCGGACTCAACTTCCCACGTGCACCAAATCTGATCACTCCCTTGGTCAGAGATATCCTCAGAAACACATGCTCTCCCACCTGAAACTCCAACGGTCTTCTATTGGAATCTGTCCAACTCTTCTGTCTGTCCTTTGCTGCATGAATGTGCTCTTGGATGGTTCTGATCTTGTCCACTACCTGTACTATCACATCCGGTCCAAATGTCTTCTCTCACCAACCTCATCCCAACACAATAGTGATTTGCATCTCCTGCCGTATAGGGCTTCGAACGGAGCCATCTTAATGCTTGCCTGATAATTGTTATTGTAGAAAAACTCTACCAAATGTAGATGGTCTTCCCACGATCCCTTGAAGTCTATCTTATATGCCCTCAATATGTCTTCTAGGATCTGTATGGTCCGTTCAGACTGCCCGTCTGTCTCTGGATGATAAGATGTGCTAAACTTTAGACGGGTCCCCAGACTCTCTTGAAGGCTCTCCCAGAAGCGAGATCTGAACCTCATGTCCCTATCCGACATGATACTAACCGGAACTCCATGCAGTCGAACTATCTTCCTCATGTACTTGTCTACCAAAAGCTCTGTAGATTGCCCTACTTTGAAAGGTATGAAATGTGCTGACTTAGTGAGACGGTCAACAACTACCCATACTGTATTGTTCCCCTTTGGACTGCGGGGTAGAGCGGTGACAAAATTCATTGTAACATGCTCCCACTTCAATCCTGGTATTGGCAAAGGCTGTAGTAATCCAGCTGGTCTCTGGTATTCAGCCTTCACTTACTGACACACTAGACACTCCGTCACATATCGTGCGATCTCTCTCTTCATCGCATTCCACCAGAAATGCTGCTTCAAATCCTGATACATTTTTATTCCTCCAGGGTGTATAGAGTAAGCTGAGTTGTGGGCCTCAGCTAGGATCTTCTGTCTAATCTCTCCCTGAGGTACACAAATTATGTTCCTAAAGTAGAGTGCACCATCAGTATGTATGCAAACATCTGACTTCAGCCCCGCTTCGACTTGCTCCCTGAACTTCAGCAATCTGGGATCTTCTTTCTGTGCTTCTCTGATCTCTTCCATCAATATCGGCTGGATCTGAAATGCCATCAACTGTACGGACCCACTGAACCTCAGAATCACCATCAAGTCTAGCCGCCTCATCTCCTTGAGTAACTCCTCTTGTTGATTGTGCAACACGACCATGTTGGCTTCAGGTCTCCTACTCAGGGCATCAGGTACCACATTAACTTTATTAGGATGGTACTACAGATCTATATCATAATCTGCCATCAACTCGAGCCATTGACTCTGCCTCATGTTCAACTCCTTCTAGGTGAAAATGTACTTCAAGCTCTTGTGATCGGTGTAAATCAACACTCGGTCACCCAGTAAGTAATGCCTCCATATCTTCAACGCAAAGATCACAGCTACCAGCTCTAAATCATGCGTTAGGTAGTTCTTCTCATGTGGTTTTAATTGCCTGGATGCATAAGCTATCACATGTCCATGCTGCATCAATACACATCTAAGACCCTTCCTTGATGCATCACTATATATAACCATTCCTCCTGTCCCTGAGGGTGTCTTCAAGATTGGAGCTGAAATCAACTTGTTCTTCAACTCCTCAAAAGCAGATGCATACTCCTCAGTCCATACATACTTCTCTCCCTTCATGGTATGCTTGGTCAAAGGAGCTGCAATTTTTGAGAAGTCTTGCACGAACCTTCGATAATATCCAGCTAATCCGATGAAGCTCCTGATTGCTGTTGCTGACTTCAGAGTTAGCCAATTCTTCACTACTTGAATCTTGCTGGGATCCACCGAGATTCCTTCCTTAGAAACTACATGGCCCAAGAATGCTATACTCTCCAGCCAAAACTCACACTTATTAAGTTTGGCATGAAGCTGCTCAAGTCGGAGTGTCTGAAGCATAATCCTCAGATGCTCTGCATGCTCCTCTTCATTCTTGGAATAGACCAAAATATCATCTATGAACACCAACACAAGCTTATCCAAATAGGGTGAGAAGATTCTATTCATCAAGTCCATAAAAACTACTGGGGCATTTATTACTCCAAATGACATAACCAAAAACTTGTAATGACCATAACGAGTCCTAAATGCCGTCTTCTGTATGTCTTCTTTCTTCACCTTCAACTGATGGTACCCTGACTGCAGATCTAACTTTGAGAACACCTGGGCCCCATGAAGTTGATCAAAGAGATCATCAATCCTTGATAAAGGGTACTTGTTCTTAATGGTAACTTTGTTCAACTCTCTATAATCAATACATAATCTCTTGCCACCATCCTTCTTGTTTGCCAACAACATTGGTGCTCCCCAAGGTAAAGTACTCGGTTTAATTAGACCCTTGCTCAAATACTCCTACAGTTGCTCCTTCAATATTGCCAGTTCAGTTGGTGCCATTCGGTATAGTGCTTTAAGGATGGGAGTCGCTCCTGAAATAATGTCAATAGAGAACTCCACAACTCTGTCAGGTGGAAGTCCTGATATCTCCTCAAATACATCCAGGAATTCATTCCACACTGATACCGTCTTCTTCTCTTCAGCAGTGGCACAATCCAGTTGATCCTCCTTCTTGATGGACTTGCGGTCTCCAATGAACTGAAACTCCGATTGGTGTGAAATTCTGAAGATCACCTTCTTGTTCCGATAGTCGATCATTGCATGACACTTGCTAAGCCAAGTCATGCTTAAGGTCACATCGTACCCTCCAGTGTCCAGTACGAACATGTCGGCTTCTAACTTTTTACCACATAACTCCACCATGCATGCTTTGCAAATCTTGTTAGTAATCACTATTCTATTTCCCGTACTAATTTCCCATTAGTCACCTATACATACTAGGGGTATAGAATGCAAAGCAGTAAATCTACTATATATGAAGCAATGTGATGCACCAGAGTCAAAGAGTGATAAGACTGGAACTGAGTGGACCAAGATTATACCTGCCGCTACTTCTCTTGATGCCTCAGCTTCCTCGGCTGTCAAGTTGTAGGCCTGGCCTCTCCCGCGGCCTACTCCAGTCTTGGGTCCCCTCTGAGCCTGACCCAGAGTCTGACGCTGGGGAGGAAGTGGAGCTCCTCTGCTTGCAGGCCCTGGATTTCTCCTCATCGTGGTGCCGAAAGTGCTGGGAGTGCTGCTCGTGCTGGAAGTGCTGATAGTGCCACTCGTACTGCATTCCAAGTCTTCTTGAATGGATAATCACCTACTGAGTGGTTGCCGGATCCGCAAGCCAAACACAGTCCATTGTCCATACGACAGTTGCGCTGATTGTGTCCGGGCTTCTGACAATATCCACACACAAGTTACTGAGGAGAAGGCTGAAACAGTCGCTTGGCTACTGGGGCACCAATAGATCTGACTGGATTCCCTCTGTTCACCTGCTGAAATTGGCGCTTCATAGGCTTGTGCTGTAGCTCGCTTCTTCTCTTCTTCTCCAACCCCTGCTCCACATCACAAGCTATCAAAAGAACTTGAGAGTCTTCAGCTGATGGAATAACATCTGGATATCCACCCTCAATCTTTGCTGAAATTTGCTAGCTCTCTTCTCCTCGTCAGCCACCATATATGGTGCAAACTGACTAAGTCTTAGAAATTCAGCAGCATGCTCATTCACTGATCGATTCCACTGCTGCAGCCTAATAAACTGCTCTTCCATCTCCTTCTGAGCCGTCGCAGGAAAAAACCTCTTTTAGAAGCCCTTCGAGAACGGGTCCCAAGAGATGGGCTTCTCCAGCCTCGCCTCTTCGGCTAGCCACCAGGTCCTCGCCACATCTTTCAGCTGGATCTTGACTACTTCCACCTGGTTCTCACTAGGAATTCTGGCCACCTTCAGAAGATCAGTCATGTCAATCAGCCACTGCTCTGCATCCAGGGTCTTCTTAGTGCCCGAAAAGACGGCCGGCTGCAACCTCCTGAAATCTGACACAATATCTGGCCTCTGCTCCTAGGGTGCAGTCAACAATCCTTGTTGCAAGAGCTCTGTTCGCTTCTGCTGGCTATTCATCATCCCCTGAAGTATCCTCATCATGTCGTTCTCCCCATTAGAACTAACACGGGAAGTGCTAGGACCGTTACGTGTCCCTCGTCTTTCTATATTCGAGCCAACTGAAAAGGTGACGAAAATAAAGAACTGCATGAGATTTCAGAAACCAAGGGATGGATTTCAAGGAAAGAATAGATAACTCTGTACTTGTGATTGGAATGTATAGGTATGACTCGTGTGACCAAGTTGCAAATTAATCCAACATTAATCTGCTGACTGGTTGTACTGAAGGTGTGAGAGCCTAGGCTCTGATACCAACCTGTAGCGCCCCGATTCCACGGAAACGGAGACACTACTGTGACGTACATACGCAGGGCGATGGTACCATCACGTATGTATGCTAAGCATTAATACAATACAGGAATCAGAGTACGAAAATACGTGATAATATACATTCCAATACAAAAGTACAAGTACTCAGTCATCACTGATTGTGACATAATATTACATAAATATTACATCACTAAGTAGTATAAAAGTAGACTGTACAGGGTACAAAAGATAAGGACTCACGAGCTGGAAGAGGGA
Source organism: Agave tequilana (assembly GCA_038442645.1). Lineage (NCBI taxonomy): Eukaryota > Viridiplantae > Streptophyta > Magnoliopsida > Asparagales > Asparagaceae > Agave > Agave tequilana. The sequence goes on from JAVJIF010018636.1 coordinate 42,639, forward strand.
ATCTCGTGAGCGGGGAAGACGGGATGAAGCTACGGCTGATCCGCCTGTTCCTCGAAGAAAGCCTGGTCCTCAGCTGATGGGTCCACCTCAGTCCAAGCTGCAAGATCTGGACATGCAAATCTAGGGTTGTTAATGGGCAACCCAGTGAGTGCAAGAACCCAAATGGTAAGTATAAACAAAAGTGAGTGCATCAAGTCAAGTATAATGTACCCAAATCAATAAGCATGGAATAACCACAATAAATAGTGAAATATGGAAATGATATTAGAATTTATGTGGCATGAAATAAAAGCAAGTGTAGCAGGTCAAGTGTTAAGTACTCAAATCAGCAAGCATGGAATAACCACAGTAAATAGCAAGTATGGAAATGATAAAAAATTCATGTAGCATGAAGTCAATTATCAAGTTATTATTAAGACTCGTTCAATTTGTATGTTTTGGTTTATGGCCCGTACCATATACTTCCGCATACAAGTCGAGCGAGGTTGGTTATTGAAAATTGATGGGGAACGACGAACCATGTTTACAGTGGGTCCCGTGCATGCCTAGGACAATGGTTCAGGAGTATCCGGTACTGAGCCAGAACGTACCGCTAGGTACCGGGACTTACTATATGCCCGTAGGACTTAGTATACGCCGAATAGGAATAAAGTGTCGCCACTCCCCAAAGGAATATACCCCGGGGATTACGGCACACCTGACAGGCAGGCAGGGGGGTTGGGGTGCCAGTACACCCCACGGAAGCACCTGGTGGCCTCTAGGTCTAATCCCAGGAATTAGTTGTATAACATTTGTATAGCCACCATAAACACAGAAGCTATATCAGTACCCATCAATTTTTCCCGTCTCGGTGTAAGTTGTTTAATTATTACAGCTTGTTCAATGATAATGTCCAATATTCATGGTTATCCTATTACAGGGGTCAACAAGAGTATAATATCAGGAGTCTCCCTATTTCAGGGGTTCAAGTATACATGAGTTCAGGAGCACAGGAGTACCAAATATCTGGTAACAATATAATAATCATGCCAAGTCCCCGTAAAAGTGATAGTCATGAATATGTCATATAATACAGGTATCAGGGGTAATAGTATCCGGTCAGGTGTCACAATATCAGGTCAATGTACTTGTACCATGTGAAAACGTGCCAAGTGAGTGTTAGCATGTATCATATATCAGGTGTTAGGATTAGATGTCAAGTATGACATATCAAGTACCACTGTCAAGACATCAAGTGTCGTGAAACAGGAGTCAAGTATAACATATCAAGTGCCGATGTTCGATATCACGTGTCAAATTTAACATGTCCAGTGTCGGTGTCAGATATCACGTGTCAAGTATATCATGTCAAGTGTCGGTGTGAATACAGAGTACAACATCATATATTAACTCGTATAGTAAGGTATCATGTACTAGAAATTACAGTAGCAAGTGTTAGGCATATTAAAATATTCACATATCAATATCATGCTATAAATAAAAGAGTAGTAATTATTAAGCCTAATACAAAGCACTCGTCTAAAAATCAAAACGCAATACCGGGTAAAATCCGAGAAGTCCGCTAACGCGCACGAGCATGCCACTAGCCCATATATTAAAATAAATATATATATTATATTATGAATATTAGAGAGAGAATGAGAGAAGAGAGAGAGAGGAGAGAGTGAGATAGTTGTAGGAAGGAGAGAGAGATTGAGTAGTGTATGTTTAAAAGAGGAAAGAATTAGGGAATTTGTAGCACCCTATTCCCGGGATACGTACCCAGATGCGTGTCCCGACTTTTTCGACCGAACTATTGCAATTTTCTTCCAGTATTTATTTTTAGTTGTGATTTCTCATGTTTTTGGTATCGGATCTGGATTCTCAGATCTAGAGTAAGCCCTGACGTGGACCGGGAACCCGATACTAGCCTGCAGCCCGATTTGACCTTTCTGGTAGTCCGATTTGACCGATTTCAGTTTTAGACACTGTTTTCTAATATTTTAGATTTTTCATGATTTTATGGAATTTTTCAGAATTTTTCTACAAAATCTCCAAAACCGGTGTCGGTTGGCATCGCTGATCGATTCCCGGATTTTTAGTTTTCAAATGGGATTGAATTTTCAAAAATGATGATGCCGACCGATTCTCAGATTTTTGGTTTTCAAATGGGATTGAATTTTCAAAAACGGCTTTCACGTTACTTCTTAGAATTTCATTTTCTATCTAAATAATTTTTTAAGATTGTTCTAAATTTATCAAAATTTGACCAATTCTGGTGTCGGCCAGCATCGCTGGAATATTTTACGATTTTTAATTTGAAAATTACAGTGAATTTCTCGAATCCGATTTCACCAGGTATCTTAAAATAATATTTTCTATTTTTGAGAATTTTTCGGAACGTTTCTGAAACAGTCAAATTTTCGCTCTATTAAAATAATAATATTATGTACCGACAATTCCTTTTCTTACTTTTTCCTTCTCTACTCCCCTACTTTATACTCCCATATATTTTAATAAATAAATTAATTAACAATAAAATTTTTATATTATTTTCTTTTCTTTTCCTTAAAATTTTCCCTTTTCTTTAATTTTCTTTCCTTTTCTTTCTTTTTCTTTTCTTCCCCTTTGACTTTTCCCATCCCCTGCTCCCAGCCGCACCCACCGCCTGCCACAGCCGCATTCGCCGCCTGCAAGGCTGCTGCTGCTGCAGCCCCTCTCCCCTTCGCCAATTCATCATTTCTTTTCCCTTCTCCTTCTTTATTTAACCCTCTATTTTCCTTTTCTTTTTCATTTCAAAATCCAAAAACAATTCCATCATCTTCAACCAAAAACAAACCCATTCCATCTTCTCCACCGCCGCCGGCCGCCCCTACGCCGGCCACCACTCCCCCACACCCCCTCTCCATTCCACCACCTCCTTCAACCTCAACCAACCATCCACCACCTCCAATTTCAACATAACCCATCACAACCACTTCCTTTCCTCCTCCAAAATTCACCACCATCTCCATCAAATTCACCACTCCAACCATCCCATCATCACCTCCTCCTCCTCCTCTAACTCCCCACCACCTCCAACAACCACCACAACCACCATAACCACCACCACCACCAACTACCACCACCACCAACTTCACCAAAAAACCAACAACCAACAACTCCAACCTCCCACCCCTCTCTCCCCGGGTTAGACGCGCCGCCCCCACCTCCGGCGGCGGCGGCGGCGCCGCCCCAGGGTCGCCGGCAGCGGCCTGGCCGCCGACCACCATCCCCATCCCTACCTCCACCCCCAACCTTCTTCTTTCTTTCTTTCTTTCCTTCTTTATTTCTTTCCTTCTTTTCATTTCTTTTCTCTTTCCTTTCCCTAAATAAACCCACTTTCTCACATCCCTAAAATACCCTCCACCTCCTAAAATACCCTCCACCTCATTCCCAAATTACTTCCCCATATTTACAACCACCCCTCCCCTTTTAATTCCTATTCCTTTTCTAAAAATACCCTATTTTCTCTCTCTCCTTCCTATAACTTTCTCTCTCCTCTCTCTCTTCTCTCTCATTCCCTCTCTAATAATTAGTATAAATATTTATATTTATATATTTTAATATATATTTATGGGCTAGTGGCTTGCTCGCACGGGTTCGCGGATTTCTCGGATATTAACCGGTATTTCATTTAGGTTTCAGGCGAGTGCTTTATATTAAACTAAAAAATAATTACTCTTGATTTATAGCATGATATTGATATGTGGACATCGTATTGCTACCGTAACATACCTAACACTTGCTACTGTAATTTTTAATACATGATTCCTTGTTATACAAGTTAATATACGGTATATACACCGACACTTGATATGTTATATTTGATATCTGATCCACGGCACTTGATATCTGACACCGGTACTTGCCATGCTATACTTATCACTTGATATCTAACACCGGTACTTGCCATGCTATACTTATCACTTGATATCTGACATTGGCACTTAACATGCTATCACCTGGTATTAGTTCACTTGACCTGAGATTGTGACACCAGACTGGATACTATTACACTGGACACCTGTATTTCCTTGCATATTCATGATTATCACTTTTACGGGGAGTTGATCATTATATTGTCACCAGACATTTGGTACTCAAGAACTCCTGTATTTCTGAACCCTTGAAAAAGGGTGACTCCTGATACTATACTCCTGTTGATCCTCGTAATAGGATAACCATGAGTATATGATTACTATGAACTGAAAGCACACCTAGAGGGGGGGTGAATAGGTGATAATGCTAATCTAGAAACTAAATGCGCTAAATGCGGAAGCTTAAAAACAAATATGCAACACACTTAGTACAACACACAAGTGTAGCCGAATTCCCCGTGAAGGGCTCTGGACTAACTCCTCTTGATTCCCCTAGATATGGGTTGAGGTGCTATATGAAGCTCTTGTGGTTAAGTACAAGTGAGGCACACACAAACAACCAAGCATATACAATGAATAGGCAATATGAATATATGCAAGGCAACAAGCAATAAATGATATGAAGATATGAATGATGCTTTGCACAAAATAAAGAGAGAGAGTTAGGAGACAATGGATCAAACGCTAACAACAAGATATGTTTCGAGGTTCGAGCCCCTAGCTCTACATCCCCGCCTTCACCACCGTGAAGGATTTCCAATCCACTATCTCCCACCGAGGGAACCTCCACCAAGGAGGATTTGTTACAACAAAGGGAGTACCAAACTCCTCTCTCAAACACCGCCTCACAACCGAGGGGTAGGCCCGTAGCCAAACACCAACCAACACCTCTACCGAAGAGGGTTTACAAACCAAACTCCACCTCTCACTAGAGGGAGCAAACCACAAGCCTCAACCTCTACCAAAGAGGGAGAAAACCAATCACCCGATCAACCTCTACCAAAGAGGGATACAACAAAAGCAAGGGTGTTTACAACTTGGAGGCTCAACAACCTCAAACAATCTCTTTTCCTACAAACAAATGATCCTAAATAGATTAGGATAGAGGATAGCTCAAGTGTGAAAAAACTAGAGTTTGGAAAACAAAAAACTCAAAGAAAAATACTTGGGAAAACTCTTGTAAAAGATAGAAATGAAGAACCAAAACAAATCTCCCAATTTTCTATTTTCTTTGATTTTTTCAAAAACTCTAAAATAAATAAGATTGATCTTTTGAAGCTCTAAAACCTTTTGAAAACTTGTTTTAAACACCAGAGAATATAGAAATTTTTGCTCTTCAAAATCTTAGTTAAAACCCCTAAGAAATGGGGTATATATAGGCCAAACCAGAAACTAGCCGTTAGGCTGATCTGTCAGCCTGATAGGCTAGCGGTCGGCCGGCCGGCCGACCGCCAATGGTCAAAAATCCGACCATTGGAGCAAACCGGTCGACCGCCCGGCCGACCGAATTAAACAGAGAGCACTGCTCTCAGGTCCGGTCGGCCGCCCGGCCGACCGTCCCTGTGACTGCCAAACGTGCACAAGCTTGTGTACGTCGGTCGACCGCAAGGGTCGACCGGCCCTTGGTACGGTCAACCCGTGCGGTCGGCCGTCCTGGCCTGTCAGCCACTGTTCTGGGACAGAAAACACATGTTAAAATATTTCTAAAAATCTTTTAAGTCTTTTTAAAAATACCCAAAATAGTTTTATCATTTTGCATTGATACATAAACATGTGATAAAAAGTTTGGCTCAAATATCAATCAATATGAACTATTTTTGTTTCTTAACATTTTTACCAAAAAACCAAAACATGTATTTTTATCAAACTTGGATTTTTCAATACATGAATAGGAAAGTCAAAATAAGTTTGTTTAAAAGTTAAGCATGCATGTATAGAATGAATACATCTACTATACATATAAAATATGTAAACTTATTTTGATCAAACTATTCATGAAAACCAAAAACCAAACATAAAACGTGTGTGTTTGTGCACTTGAGCATATCAAGTATACTAAGCTTTACAAGTGGATCTAAACACACTATCTAAACTATGGATACCTAAGTCTTCTTGACGATCTCCATCTTCAAGTAGACCCGATCCAAAACTCCATCCATGGGTTAGGCAATGTGTGATCTCGAAGCTTGAGCCCTGGAATCACTTGTGAAGCTTCCAAACACCTCTTGTTGAAGCTATCACCAAACTAACATCTTGTTATAAGATCTGAGACTAAAAACACAAGAATATTAGTAAACATAACTACATGAGTTAATCATCATCAAAACTAGAGAGGAAGGCCTCCGGGCCAACATGAACACCTTGTGGACATTATAACTGGACAAATTCTAATAATTAGACAACTTACACCGCGTGGGGGAAAGTGATGATTACCGATATAGTCTCCATGTTTATGATGGTCTTATAGTATCGCACGGCCATATACTTAGATTCGACCTGGAGGCCACCAAGCGCTTCCGTGGGGTACACTGACACCCCACTCCCTTGCCTGCCGGTTATGCCATAAGCCCCTGAGCCTATTCCTATGGGAGCAGTGACATCCTATTCCTGTTCGGGCGTACAATAAGTCCCAGTACCTAGCGGTACGTTCCGGCTCAGCACCGGATACTCCTTGACCGTTGTCCCAGGTATGTACGGGATCCATTCTAAGCATGGTTCGTCGATCTCCATCAGTTTTCAATAACTTACTCTCTAGTCTGTATGCTGAGGTATGTGGGATGGGACATATACCGACGTTTACAAATCAGATGAGTCTTAATAACTTAATAATAAGATTCTCCTGATAACTGACTAGCTATACTCTTAGTTTATATTGCTCACCACTTAGACATATGCTATCTTGTTGGATTACTTGATTGCTTCCATACTATTTCATTATTATATTATTGTGAAGGTAAAGTCAGATTATATAAACTCAGACTACAATGACGTAAGATATAGGGTATATATATGAGGGTTCCTTGTTTGGATTATTCCTTCGACGTACTAATCTCACGAATCGATAATGTGGGCTTGTATAACTGATTTTCCTGTAGTTACTTTACTTACTGTCTCATTTCATGCATATATGTACTTATATTCACGATACACCTTTCCTGTACACATGTACCTGTTATGCACGCCACTTGGCTTTACTATATGTACTCGCAGGGTTGCATTTGACAACCCTAGATTCTCATGTCCAGATTCTAGAGCCTAGACTATGATGGCCTTACTGTAGCTGATCAGAGAGCACAGCGAATCCTCCCGTAGTGGTCAGAGCGCAGCCGAAGCTTGGACGTCGCCGTAGCTCTTCCTCCCAGCTCTTCTCCTGTTTGGCTCTCGAGATCCCTCTTGCTGCTCGTAAGCACCTCTCAGCTTTTGTATATCTCTTCGCATTATGTACTCTTGTATTTTCTAGTGATGTAATATTCCGTAATATAGTATCGCTTTCTGTGATAACCATATACTTGTACTTTTCTGTTGGAATGTATATTATTGTTGACACTCTAAAAAAGACAAGATTCCTGACTGGCCTGAACAATGTCTAAACTTGTTGACATTTACAAAAGATAAGTGGTAGAAAAGCTGACGACCAGTTTTTACCCATCTCTGAGGGACAAATCAACAACTTGAACTCTATTGATCCAGTGAAGCAGATAGTGAGCCCAGATTATTTTTGAAGAGACCTAAGCAGGTCTAAGATGCTAAGTTAGCTCAACACTTAGCATCACACGAGCCCAAGGGGATAGCCTCACCTGAGAGGCTAAGTTTGTCCAACTTCGCCTTGAAGCCGTTCAAAGCTCTATCAGTGAGCTAACTTACAGCTTCGCCTGAAGTGCTCAGTTAACTCTGCAGAGAGTTAGCTTCGCTCAAATCACACGCAACCGCGCAGAAGGATGGTCGGTAGCTTCGCCACAGATGTTTATCCAGCTCCGCTGAAGAGCTTTCCTCTGACTTCGTCAGATGCTCCTTTAAGCTCCGTGATTGGTCGCTAATGTTACATATTTAGTATCATATTTCCATACTTATTATAGAATAAAAGCCTGCATTGTCATAATTAATTGTTTGATTTATTTGCAGGCCCAATCTTTAAGGAGATGAAAAGAAATGAGCCCAACGCCCACCAAAATTCTGAATTAAATCAGAATTAATTCGCACCAAGTAAATCAGAGCAAAATCAAGAGGTGAAAAACCGGTTGAGAAGAATCCTCTCAGAATCAATCGGTTAAAGCCAAGAATCCAAGGCCATTTCGTCAGAATCCGGGACTCAAACTGACAAACCAACTCTAAATAAAGTCAGAAGGCCAAACCAGCGCGACCCACCAACAGGGTGCGGCCATCTGGCCACACCCTGGCCGCGAAAACGCGACAAAAGCCGCATTTCCGCGGCATTGTTCTGGAGTTAGGGGCAGCGTTTGCTCCCCCGGTCTCCCCGGGATCCTGGTTGTTGGGTATTTGGCCTATAAAAGGCCATTCTTTGTGCTGAAATGAGACGACCATGCAGATTAGGATTTAGCCTAGTTTTAATTCTTTGTAGTTTAGGTTTTTCTTTTCTTTTTATGTAACTTGTATGTAAACTTAGGGTAGAAGAAGATTCATGTAAGTAAGAGAGAGAGGCTGATGTTGAGAGTGACACCGATGTACCCTCCTCCTTTCTTCCATTGTCTCTGCAAGTAATAAAGGTAAAAGCTTCTTTTTATGTTCGTATTTTGTTTTGCTTTCCTCTTCCTCTTTCTACTTTACCTTGGTTGTATTTGTTGAGTTTACAAGTGAATTCTAAAGCGAGTATAACTAAGCTACGTGAGAGCCAGCGATAGTTCATGAAGACGTTCTCCTCTTCCAAGCTCCGCATCACTTCGTTCTTGGTATGCTTGACGATATAATGTGCACGGAGACTGAGCTCGAGTTTATGATCTATGCGTTGAACGCCTCCGAAGCAAAAAGGTAGAACTTGCAAAAGGTTTCCAGGTAAGTCATCAATTAAACTAGGTAAGTATTCCTTCCTTTTCTTTCCTTTCTTTCATTTCTGTAAATTAAATCACCACCTCTTCCAACTCTTTCTTCTCCACTCACTCCATTTGTACATAGTCGCTTTCATTGTTTTTCTGATTTTTTCCACCTTCTTCATCTTTCATTTTCTTCTAACTTTAACATAATTTTCTTTTTCTTAACTTAAAAACAGAGAAGAACTCTCGTTTGGTTTTTATAACGATTTCAATAAAACTGTAAACGCTTCTATCGCAAAACCCTCCTTGTGGATCACGACCCGCATAGCCACTTGCTATAGCGGAAGAATTGAGCACTTGCACATTTTTATTATAAGTTCTGAAATTCCGTATTTTGTGTGCAGGTTGTACCTCAATCAAATTTTGGCGCCGTTGCCATGGAGGGTAACGTTTTTATTGAAATCTGATTTTTTCTGAAATTTTTTAGAACTAAACGAATTTTCTTCTCTGTTGCAGGTTAAGGGCAAGCAAAGTAGAAATTAAAGTTGCAGTAACATATAAGTGGCCTTGGGCCTCTGCTCTAGAAAGCAGAGACCAAGTGCCCTCTGCTTTGCCGCGGATCCGCGGCCAAAGCCGCGAAAACGCGACAAAAAGGAGTGGACTACTAACTATCTTTTTGCAGGGCTGCTTGCTTTGTAAATTGTAGTTTTCTGCAACTTTATTTTTTCTTATATGCCATCACATAAGCCTGCTAATAATCAACAGTAAAACATTTGTTGAAAGATAAAAAAATTGATTAGACATTTGCATTTTAGGCACGTGTCTTTTCAATTCATTTATTTTTACTGTTGAAGAGTGCTGAAGCAAGGTACGTATGCATTGCATGTAGATTAGGACTCATCTCTTGATTGATTTTCATTGTTTTGAGTGAATCCTATTTATATATCTTGTACACTTGCACAAATTGATTTTAAGGGCACCACCCATTAACAAGATAAGGTGGGGATTTAATCACCCTTCCTTAGCCGAAAAATCAGATTCCAAGCACTCACTAACCCAAGCCTAACTTAAAATGAGTAGACGTTGGCCCTAGGGACATCTCGGACTCAATTAGGAGATTATCCTAAGGGGGAAAGGTATTGGAACTTGAGTCTTACCAAATCAGTGTCTAGGAAAGGGATTAAGGGCCGAAAGCCCGAAGGTTGGTGATTATTTAATTAAGGAACGTCTTTTGACGGAAAACCTCCCACCAACCTTGCCCTGACCTAGCTGATTAGCTTGTGGTCAAAGTCTACATTAAACCTCCCGTGGACAGTCTAACCAGTTAGGAGTCGTCTAGGTCTAGGTCTACCCTAACTTAGGTTAGAATTTTTTCTTTCTTGTTTGTTTATTTGTTTGCTTTTCTTTCTTTTTGTGTGTATTCTATTGTGTGATATGGCTTATAACAATAATTTTTTCAACTTTAATAATAATCCATATTACACATCGAGTTCATTTTCAGATATTACCAACCAAGCATATCATGACTTTAACCAACCTAGTGTGCCGGATTGGTCTTATCCGAATCAATATAACCCATGTCCCCCATCTAATAACTATAATGTCCATAATAATATCAACTCTTCACCGAGTCAGTGGGGATTCACCTCCCCCGAGCATAATTATCAACCAACTTGTCCTCCTTCTCCACCTAGTCTATAATATTTTCAAGATTCATACTCAGTTCCACCCGTCCAAAATAGAAAACTATCAATTTTGGAAATGAGTATGCGTGAGTCCAAACAACAATCACAAAATCTGATTTACTCACTATTTCACTACCACTTCTAAAACAACTCTTCATCTTTTCAATAAGACAATGAACCCATCAACTATGAAAAGATGCTAGAAGCCATGACTCAGGCTCAAAACACTCGTAATCGTGACATAGATATGATGGTCGAATCTCTACGTTCTCACCGTTGGACCAGTTCTGATGTCACTAACCATTCTGTTAGAGCCGAAGAGTCATGTAGTTTTGAAAATCAAGATTCCATTTCAGAACAACCATTTGAACTTGCCCAAACTCCAAATTTTGAAAAAGATATTGACAGTTTAGCAAGTTTTCCTTTTCCTGAAATAGAACTTGAAAATGAATATGATCTTGAACCCCAACTTAGTGATTCAATTCTACTTCCGGATTCAATTATGACTCCGGTATCTTCACCTGATTTCGATCTTTTCCCCGAGTCAACGTTGGATCCTGTGCCTATTCATCATGAAATTGAATCCCCCGTCTTTGAGGATCATATTGAACTTGACCAATTATACAATTTTGACAGTCCTATTGACAAATTGGCAAGTTCTCAATTTTTTGATATTAAACTCAATGAGATATGTGACCTAGATTCTCAAATCTGTGATCCAGTTCAACTTTCTGAATCAATATTGACTCCTGTTATGTTACCAAACTTGAGTAATATTTTAGAGTCAGTTTTGATTCCTCCACCTATCATTCCTGAACTGGAATCACCCATATTAAGTCACATCCCATTGTTAGAAAATACATGTGGACTTGAGTTTCAACTTCTTGACTTGGACTCGCTTCTTGAACCAATTTTGACTCCTGAACCTTTACTTGACTTTAAGTCACCTTCCTGAGTCGGTATTAGTTCCTGTCCTTCCTGAGTCCAAGTCAACCGTTCTATCATTTCATACTCCATTCTGGGACGAGGTGGTTAACAAATTTGACTCCGAAATCAATTATGGAATATGGAAATTAGATAGGGTTAAATATTTAATAAAGATCCTTTATGGACACATCTTTTTAGTGGGTTATATTAGAGTAATCTCTGGTGGGTTCCCCCGAGACCCAAGAAAAGTTGATTGGGCCGCGTTTCGTGGACCAATCAGACCACCACCGGAACCACCACCTTAAGGTAACCATTTTCCTTCCCTTTCTTCTTTTCATGCATGTATGCATTAATTCATACATTGAGGACAATGCATGAGATAGGTGTGGGGGAGGGTCTAACATAACTTTTCTTTTTCTTTAAAATAAAAAAAAATTAACATTTTTCTTTACTTTTAAAAACTTTTTGAAAAATAGAAACAATATTTTGACTTATTTTTATAAGAAATTAAGTTAATTTTAAGGAATAGGAAAATCCAAATTAGGATTTCTTATACTTGGTCAAAATAAGATTATTTGTTTGATTTTTAGAGTTAGGAAGATAATTTGTCAAAGTAATTTGGTCTTGATCTTTACCTTGATGAAATATGCACACTTCATACACTTACACACTTAGGGTTCAAAAACAAAGATTCTTATGCCTTATAAAAAAAAAACAAGTCTAATTATTGATTAGCTAGGTGCTTTGGCCTAAGCAAGCCTTAGTATTTATGCAAAAGATGATTAGATAAGTTATAAAAAATATATATATATATATACAAACAAATCTAATTATTGACTAGCTAAGTGCTTTGGCCTAAGCAAGCCTTAGTATTTATGTGAAAGATGATTAGATAAGTTTAAAAAGAAAAATCCTCTGATTAAGCTGGGTATTTGTGCCTAATAAAGCATAAGTATTCACGCCTAAAAGAGGTTCATATAATAAAATGCTTAGTTTTGTGGCCTTGTTTGCTCGAGTCCTTAAGTCCTTGGGGGTGTTTTCTCACCTGGTGCCCTAAGACCGTTTGGTTTGGGAGTTATCGATTAGAGGCTCGTTACATGGGCAGATTAGAAAGCCTAATAGAACTAAGGAATAATACCACCAAAAAAAAAGTATATATAAATAAATAAGGCATAAGAGTTAGAGTTAATGAACCCTTAGTCAAAATTTTCACATTCACAAGGTGCATATGACTTATGGTAAAGTAATAGACTAGATGAGAAGTACAATTTGACTCCTTACTTTGATTGATAACAAATTTTTGAATAGAAACTAAGTTTAGGAATGAAAAATTCAGTTTTCCTATAACTTATAGATTGCTTAGATCTTACAATTATATTTTAAATATTTTTCTCTTTCAAAATGCTTTTCGAAAATACTAACTCTTTATTTCCCTTTCTTTATGGATTTTGTGGGTGCAATCCACTGAAACCCTCACGAGACAAAACTCGTCCTCTAGGGGAAACCTAGAGGTTTAACGGCTTGTTGCACATGCTCAGTGCAATCGCGCGACCTGCGAAAGTGGTCTAATAATCCTTAGTATAGTTTAGTTGTTTTGCTCGAGGACGAGCAAAAGATAGGTATGGGTTGTGATTGGTCGCTAATGTTACATATTTAGTATCATATTTTCATACTTATTATAGAATAAAAGCCTGCATTGTCCTAATTAATTGTTTGATTTATTTGCAGGCCCAATCTTTAAGGAGATGAACAGAAATGAGCCCAAAGCCCACCAAAATTCTGAATTAAATCAGAATTAATTCGCACCAAGTAAATCAGGGCAAAATCAAGAGGTAGAAAATTGGTTGAGAAGAATCCTCTCAGAATCAATCGGTTAAAGCCAAGAATCCAAGGCCATTTCGTCAGAATCCGGGACTCAAACTGACAAACCAACTCCAAATAAAGTCAGAAGGCCAAACCAGCGCGACCCACCAACAGGGTGCGGCCATCTGGCCACACCCTGGCCGCGAAAACGCGGCAAAAGCCGCATTTCCGCGGCATTGTTCTGGAGTTAAGGGGAGCGTTTGCTCCCCCGATCTCCCCGGGATCCTGGTTGTTGGGTATTTGGCCTATAAAAGGCCATTCTTTGTGCTGAAATGAGACGACCATGCAGATTAGGATTTAGCCTAGTTTTAATTCTTTGTAGTTTAGGTTTTTCTTTTCTTTTTATGTAACTTGTATGTAAACTTAGGGTAGAAGAAGATTCATGTAAGTAAGAGAGAGAGGCTGATGTTGAGAGTGACACCGATGTACCCTCCTCCTTTCTTCCATTGTCTCTGCAAGTAATAAAGGTAAAAGCTTCTTTTTATGTTCGTATTTTGTTTTACTTTCCTCTTCCTCTTTCTACTTTACCTTGGTTGTATTTGTTGAGTTTACAAGTGAATTCTAAAGCGAGTATAACTAAGCTACGTGAGAGCCAGCGATAGTTCATGAAGACGTTCTCCTCTTCCAAGCTCCGCATCACTTCGTTCTTGGTATGCTTGACGATATAATGTGCACGGGGACTGAGCTCGAGTTTATGATCTATGCGATGAACGCCTCCGAAGAAAAAGGTAGAACTTGCAAAAGGTTTCCAGGTAAGTCATCAATTAAACTAGGTAAGTATTCCTTCCTTTTCTTTCCTTTCTTTCATTTCTGTAAATTAAATCACCACCTCTTCCAACTCTTTCTTCTCCACTCATTCCATTTGTACATAGTCGCTTTCATTGTTTTTCTGATTTTTTTCACCTTCTTCATCTTTCATTTTCTTCTAACTTTAACATAATTTTCTTTTTCTTAACTTAAAAACAGAGAAGAACTCTCGTTTGATTTTTATAACGATTTCAATAAAACTGTAAACGCTTCTATCGCAAAACCCTCCTTGTGGATCACGACCCGCATAGCCACTTGCTATAGCGGAAGAATTGAGCACTTGCACATTTTTATTATAAGTTATGAAATTCCGTATTTTGTGTGCAGGTTGTACCTCAATCACTCCGCTGTGAGCTCGACGTGGCAGCTCCACTACGGATCTTTTATGGTCACCTTTGACCAATTAAATCTCCAGATAAGATAAAATCTATTTAAGATCAAATCTAATCAAGATCAAATCTGAGATCAAATTTGGTAGTTGTTTACCATAATCTCTTGACTCTCCTAAAACAAGTAGGAAGATCAGGAGAGATCTTTCAGTTATTTAGAAAGAATCAAAGCAGATCAGGAGATCGACGCTACCTGCTATTCCTAGCTTCGCAGAAGCTGATTTTAGCCTCGCGGCAAGGCTACTTTCCAGATTTAAATAGATTGACTCAATCTGTTTTCAGATTTTCAAGGGACTATTATACCCCTGCTCTCCCTATAAATAGCCCGCCAGGGGTACACAGAGACACGCATAAGGCGCAGAGGCTGAAAAACAGAGAAAAGAGACGGCTAAACAGAGACCTATTCTCTTGCTTCCAAGAATGCAGAGAACTGCTTCTCTAATTAGGGTATTGATACCCTAAGATCTTCCTCCCTTTCAAGGAATTTCCGGAACCAAGCGAGAAGGAATTCCCAAGTGGAGGCAGTTTGATAAGTAACAAGAGGGTTCTACAAACCTTCTATTCTCCGATTCCTCGAACCAGGCGAGAAGGGAATCCCATCGATCGCATCGTCAAAGGGACAAGTGGTCGCGCGTTGACTAGACTCCTATCGGCACACTTCTCCAGAATCTCAGAGGAGATCTACTTGTAATCTTTTGTGTTACTTGTAATTTAGCACCTCGACCCCTTTTTTGTAAGTTTTCCCCCTTGCAAAATCAATGGAAAACAAGATGGCGACTCCGCTGGGGATTGAATTATCCACTGTTGAGAATCAAGTGTCGCAATGCGACGAACAGACCTTCGAGTCTACTTCTGAATTCAAGAAAGCCGGTGTGGCTAGAGCCCCTCTGGCTAAATCTTTGAAGTAAGTCTCTGTGGAGACAGATGAGGCTCTCTGCGAGCCTAACACGGTCCTCTGGCGCAACAAGGAAGTAGGCCCGCAATGCAAGGGTCAGAATCTTCAGCCTGTCACCTTCGAAAACCTAGTCGTTCACTTCGACCAAGGAAAATTCGAAGAACTCCTCTCTGGGGGTGGTCTAATGCTCCATGCACGAAAGCATAGAAAGGTCTCGATGGCCAAGGTTTAGGAGCAGAAACCGAAAGCAGAATCCTTCCAACACCTCCCAGCCTCGCGTGTGGCTAGTCAGGTTCCCTGCGAACCTAAGTCTTCTTTTTCAAAGCAGATGTGGAGGCCAAAGCAGAAGGCTCTGAATGAAGCTTCAAGCGTAGGTACGCCACAAGTTCGTCTCTCTTGCGAGGCAAGATGCCTGCCTGTTTCGACGAGACTGTTAGCCGCGAAGTTACAACGGCGATGATGCCTTCGCCTAATTCAGGAGCAGTAATTCCTCGCGCCATCCTTGTTCTTATAAGCAAAGCTACCGATGGTGTGCTAAGCACAGTACCTCAGGGTACGCATGGCGTTCGCAGCCGCGAAGTTGGAACCAAAGCACCACAGTGTGCTAAACTCGCTCTTTGCAGCAAAGCTAAGGGATTGCCCCT
The DNA here is from genome assembly GCA_038442645.1 of Agave tequilana. Lineage (NCBI taxonomy): Eukaryota > Viridiplantae > Streptophyta > Magnoliopsida > Asparagales > Asparagaceae > Agave > Agave tequilana. The sequence goes on from JAVJIF010018636.1 coordinate 58,736, forward strand.
AAGTGCTGATAGCGGTGCTTATGCAGCTTCAGCGCCCAAGGGCATTTCCAAAGCTTTTAGCCGCAAATTTAGAGCCAAAGCACTATCTAGGGCTAATCACCTTCGTAGCAACGTAGCGGATAAAGCACCACAGCATGCTTCGCTCCCCAGTTCATCAAGCACTAAGCTCGCCCTTCGCAGCGGAGCTAAGTGATCGTCCCTAAGTGTTGATAGCGGTGCTTATGCATGTTTTCCATTGATTTTGCAAAGGAGAAAACTTACAAAAAGGGGTCGAGGAGCTAAATTATAAGTATTCTAAAAAGATTATAAGTAGATCTCCTCTGAGATTCTGGAGAAGTGTGCCGATAGGAGTCTGGTCAGGCGCGACCACTTTGTCCCTTTGACGATGCGATCGATGGGATTTCCTTCTCGCCTGGTTCGGGGAATCGGAGAACAGAAGGTTGGTAGAACCCTCTTCTTACTTCTCAAACTGCCTTCACTTGGGAATTCCTCCTCGCCTGGTCCAAAAATTCCTTGAGAGGAAGGAAGGTATTAGGGTATTAGCACCCTAATTAGAGAAGCAGTTCTCAGAATTCTTGAAAGGAAGAGAATAGGTCTCTGTTTAGCCGTCTCTCTGTTTCTCAGCCTCTGCGCCTTGTGCGTCGTGTTTATGCTCTTGTGCCTCTGGTGGGCTATTTATAGGGAGAGCAAGTGTATAATCGTCCCTTGAAAGTCTGAAAATAGATTGAGTCAATCTGTTTAAATTTGGAAAGTAGCCTTGCCGCGGGGCTAAAATCAGTTTCTACGAAGGTAGGGATAGCAGGTAGCGTCAATCTCCTGATTTGTTTTGATTCTTTCCAAATAATTGAAAGATTTCCCTTGATCTTCTTACTTGTTTTAGGAGAGTCATGAGATTATGGTAAACAACTATTAAATTTTATCTCAGATTTGATCTTGATTAGATTTGATCTTTAATAGATTTGATCTCATCTGGAGATTTAATTGGTCAAAGGTGACCATAAAAGACCCGCAGTGGAGCTGCCGCTTCGAGCTTGCAGCGGAGCTGGAAGGAGCATCTGGCGAAGTCAGAAGAAAGCACTTCAGCGGAGCTGGATAACATCTGTGGCGAAGCTTCCGAACATCCTTCGCGCGGTTGCGTGTGACTTCGAGCGAAGCTAACTCTCTGCGGAGTTAACTGAGCACTTCCGGCGAAGCTGTAAGTTAGCTCCCTGATAGAGCTTTGAACGGCTCCAAGGTGAAGTTGGACAAACTTAGCCTCTCAGGTGAGGCTATCCCCTTGGGCTTATGTGATGCTAAGTGTTAGCTAACCTAGAATCTTAGACCTGCTTAGGTCTCTTCAAAGACAATCTAGGCTCACTGTCTGCTTCACTGGATCAGTAGAGTCCAAGTCGCTGATTTGTCCCTCGAAGATGGGTAAAAACTGGTCGTCAGCTTGTCTGCCACTGTCTTTTATAAATGTCAACAAGTTTAGATATTATTCAGGCCAGTCAGGAATCTTGTCTTTTTTAAAGTGTCAACAAGACCCCCTTCAAAGTTTTCGAAAGTCTGCAATGGAATGGTTCAGACTCCGAAATACTTTGAATTGCTTTGATTGATGGTATGTGAAGTACGAACGTCGCCATGGTGGTTGAGTTCAGCTTCGCTTTCAATCCTACTTCTGGATTGGAATAAGTTCGTCGAGGAATCATGTAGCTTCGCGATTCTGGGTAGCTTCGCGTCTGGGTGGCTTCGCTTTCAAGCCACCTGGAGTAGATTTGCTTCAAATTGGTCTTAGAACGTCGTTCCTTTCCCGAGGCCAACTGCCTTTTGGCTAGTTTCGAGAAGAATTGCTCCTTTTTCGAGGTTAGAATAACCTCTCTTGCATTAACGAGGGAGATCATTGCTTCTGCGTGCATTTCTGAGGGAGACTATTCCCTTTCTCAAGGCTCAATACTTGAATGCCTTAAATTCGCTCGCGCTTCTAAGCTTGAAGCAGCGACGGTACGATCAGGCCATGAGGCCTATAAATAGGACACTTGAAGTCCTCTGCAGAGAAGTAGTCTATTCATGACATCTCCTGGTTGTTCAGAGAAGTATACTCAGATCTCTGAAATAGTGGGGTGCCCACTCTGGTCATTAACCGGCCAAGAACTGGTGAGTCTCGGTCATCCAGAGACTTTACCAATGGACTAATGACTTTAGGGAGTTTATCTCCCTTAGTTTAGCTTTATCAGCTGCCTCAGAGATAGATTTCCCTTGTTCTTCATTTCGTATCTGACTGATTTGGATCGATTGAATCTGCCTGTTAAGTTCGCCACATAGGCAAGAATTGGGACTTAGTCTCTTCAAGATTGAGCCAGTCTTGCCATATAGGTGGGGTCAAGACTGCGTCCCTCTGGATCAGTCTGGCTTAGTCATATAGGTGAGGCTAGGACTTAGCTCTTTTTGACGCTCCTTCAGTATAACTGTCTTAGGCGGCGCTATGACTTGGCTTATGCTGAGCTAGCCCATGATCACTGCGCAAGAGAGGCTATCCTCTGCTTAATTGAAATCCATCCTTAAAGTGCAACTGGATCGGATATAAATTGCTTCGTCTAAAGAATTTGACTTAGCGTATCATGCTTGCATTTTTCTTTGATTTACTGCTAACCTGTTTCTAGTTTGTATTGTAGTGAACTATGCTCGCCCGTCTTTTATGAAAGAGATCAGAAACTTATCTCCTGATTTTCCAGTTGAAACTTTAATCCTAAGCAGGAGGAACATACTGGAGCAATTGATGCGTGTTCCAAGAAGAGGTTGGCAGTTGCTTATCTGAGATGATCCATTCCAAGAAGGGGCTGGTAGTCGCTTATCTGAGATGATCCACTTCGAGAAGGCGAACGTCACCTGTAAGGTCTCAGATCCTTCTTTTGCCAATTTTCATCAAAGAAGATCCAGCTTTCTGGTGGTAACCGGTCCTTTGCCAATTTTCATCAAAGAAGATCCAGCTTCTTAATGGCAAAATCTGTCATTATGCGAAGGATTACGGCTTTGTGCAGGAGGAAGGCCTTTCGTGTCCAGTTAGTTTGGCTTAGAAGTAGACAGGACCACTTGTATGCCTTTGGAGCAATGATTCTGTTGTACGAACCATCTTGATGTAACGTCAATGTATCTTCCCTTTTGAATCAAATAAAATGTTTATTTTCTGCTGTTTATCTGCTTTATTTCCCTCCTTTTTCTTTTGATTCGAGAACACCTGAAGTAGACCAACTTAGGCAAGTCTTTTCCCTAGAAGGAAATGAGAACTCTCAGCCGAGCTAAACTTCTAGCGAAGCTGAAGACAGATTTCCAAATTAGTCAGGAGCCAGTTTCTGGCGATGCTAGCACGGGATTTCCGCGAAGCTAAAGATATGCTTTTAGTGGAGCTAAGGCATGTTTCTCAGCGAAGTTATTCAAGCGTCGTGCTAAGTCAACACTGGACTCACGGCGGAGTTAGCCCTTAGCGGGGCTGAAGTAACGCTTCTTTGAAAGGCGCTTTAGGCGTCGTTTCAAATTAATTTGAAATGACTGCCTGCGCTCCTTTCGAGGAGGCGACATTTAGGCAATCATCAGCCTATAAAAGCCTGATCGGGCAGAAAGAGAAGGCACCACTTCTCTTTGAATTTTTAGAGCACTGCAACCCTTTTCTTCTTCTTTCTTCTTCGTTTGAGAATTCAAGAACTTCTTCAGTTCTCCGATGGCTCCCAAAAGACGAGCAGGAAAAAAGGTAGCAACCTTTACGACGGAGGGTCATTCTCCTCCTCTGGTCATCGAACGACCTATCGCGGATAAGGATCTTTCCCTTTTGTTCAGAGGTATTCATCTCCTTTTGAAGCTAATTTCTAGCTATCTTTCGATGAATCTAGGGCGATCAATCATGATCCCGTGATCTTAGGGAGTTCATGTTGGCCCAGAAGCCTTCCACTCTAGTTTTGATGATGATTAACTTATGTAGTTATGTTTACTAATAATCTTGTGATGCTTAGTTTCAGATCCTTAACCAAGATATTAGTAGGTGATTAGCTTCAATAAAGGTATTTTGGAGCTTCTCACATGGTGATTCAAGAGCCCGAGCATCAAGATCATATATAGCACTCGTTGGAGTCAAGCTCGATGGATCACGATTTGGATCGAGTCGGCTTGAAGACGGAGTTCGTCAAGAAGACCTCGGTACCTAGTTTAGATTTTGCTTTAGATCCATTTGTAAAGACTAGATAGTGTGATATGCTCAAGTTCACAATACACACACTTGTTTTAGTTTTCATGTTTTTCGGTTTTCGGTTTTTAGTTCAATCGATATTGGTTTTCATGAATAGATAGTATCAATACAAGTTTACATTGTTTAAATGTATATTAGATATGTTCTATATACATGTATGCTTCATATCTTAGACAAACTTAGTTTGATATGCCTATTCATGTATTTGGTGTTTTGGTATTTTAACAAAACATATCTTCGTATTTAAAGTAAAAAACAAGGATATATATATATATATATATATATATATATATATATATATATATATATATATATATATATATATGTTTTATGTATATTGGATTTCTATCCATATGCAACATGCTTCAAAATGTTTAAGTATCATGTTTTTGTATTTGAATGAGTTTTGGACAAAACGTATTTTCATATCAAAAATTCAAGTTTTGGAAAATACGGGTTTTATTTTTCGGCAAAAGTTATAAGTCACAAAAATGGTTCAAAAAGTTTGAATTATGTGTTAAAATTTTTAACACATGTTTGTATATCAAATATAATGTTAGAAACTATTTTTGTAGAATTTTAGAAGTTTTATGAGATTTTTTATAATATTTTAAACCAAAGTTTTCTGTCCCAAACAGCAGCCTGCCAGGCTCTGGCGGTCGACCGGGCCAGTCGACCAGACCCAGAGTCGGTCGACCGGACCGATCGACCAACGTGCACAAAACATGCACGCTGGCCAGCCACTTGGGCCGGTTGACTGAGCGGTCGACCGACTGCAAGTACCCCACTCTCGGGGGGGGCGGTCGACCGGACGGTCGACCGTAAGGCTTGGACGGTCGACCGGCCAAAGAGCATTTGCTCTCTGGATTGGCACGGTCGACCGGGCGGTCGACCGATGGGCTCCAACGGTCAAAAATTTGACCGTTAGCGATCGACCGGCCGGTCGACCGCCAGCCGCCAAGGCTGACAGATCAGCCTAACGGCTAGTTTTGGATTGGGGCTTTATATACTCCATTGGTTTGAGTTTTTCCCCAAGATTTTTAGAGCCAAAAATTTACATTCTCTCCAATGTTTTTACACTAGTTTCAAAAGAGTTTTTGTGGTTTAAAGCTTACATTTTGATTTGGTGTTTTTAGGGTTTGGAAAAATCAAAGAAAATTTGGATTTGGGATATTTGCTTAGTTCTTCATTTCTATCAAATACAAGTTGTTTTCCCAAGTACTTTTCTTTGTGTTTTTATTTCCAAACTCTTGGTTTTCCACACTTGAGTTATATCTCCTATCCTATCTATAGAATCTTGTATTTGTGGGAAAATTGGTTTGTGGTTGAGATATACCACTTTGTTGTATACCCTTTCATTTGTGTTATCCCTCTTCGGTAGAGGATTGGATTGGTGGGAGTTTGGTACTCCGGTCTTCGGTAAACCTCTTGTAATTGGTGGAGTTCGGTACTCCGGTCTTCGATAGATCTTTGTAATTACCTCGGTGGAGGTTGTATTTGTTGAGAGAGGAGTTCGGTACTCCTAGTGGATTGGAAATCCTTCTCTGTGAAGGCGGGGATGTAGAGCTCGGTGCTCGAACCTCGAAACAAATATTGTTGTTTGCGTTTGATCCATTGACTCTCACTCTCTCTTTATTTGTGCCTTGCATCTATTCATATTGCTCATTCATATATTATATGCTTGGTTTGTTTGTGTGTGCCTCACTTGTGCTTAACCACGAGAGCTTCATATAGCGCCTCAACTCTTATTCAGAGGAATCAAGAGGAGTTAGTCCAGAGCCCTTCATGGGGAATTCGGCTACACTCGTTGGTTACACGAAGTATTGTTGCAATTTATTTTTAATTTCCGCATTTAGTTCATTTGATTTGCGGTACACCTATTCACCTCCCCTCTAGGTGTACTTTCAATTGGTATCAGAGCCTACGCTCCTGATATTTGGTTTAACCACCTAGGAGTGTGATCTTGGTTAGCTAATCTATCATTTACATTTGCATGTATATTGTTTACACACACTCATGGATTGCTTGTCACCTCCCATGTTTGATGTTTCCAACATTGACATGTGAAAATTTTGGATGTCCATGTATTTGAAAACCCTAGGCTTGCATGTTTTCCTTGCCGCTACCAAGAGATCCTATCTTGGTGAAAGCAAGCATTTTGAGGCCAATGCACAAGCCCTTGAGGCACTTAGAAGCACGCTTACTAAAGAATATCTTATGCTTGTTTCTAATTGTGATTCCGCCTTTGCAGTGTGGAACACGTTGACCACCTCCAAGCTTCAATTGCCAATCCAAACGGAGGATGAATCTAGTGGAGAATCCGAGCCACAATGCTTCATGGTCCAAGGGAATGACTCCCTTGAGGTATATTCGGAATCTCAATTAGATTGTGATGATGCTAGTTCTTCTAGTAATGAGTATGTTGATTCCAACACTTTAAATGAAGAACTTTCTATTGTTTGTGAAAAACTTTTAGAAAAATATAATCTTTTGAAAAAGAAGACTTTTGCGTTAAATAAAGAAAATAAAAATTTGTCTTCTAAACTTGATTTGGTTTTGCAAGAGAAGGAAGAAATCTCTAGTGAACGTGACTCACTTAAATCTCAACTAGACCTTGCCCTAAAGGAAAATGATTTTTTGAAATCTAAAAATGATTGTAATGAAGTTTTAAAGAAAAATAAAGCTATTACTTCAAAACTTGATTTTGTAGTAAAAGAGAATATTTCTTTGAAAAACAAAATTGATTCTATTTCAAAGGATTTAGAAATTTGTTTAAAGAAAAATGAATCTTTGAAAATTGATATAGATTCACATGTTTGCCTTGCTAGTGTAGCTTCACCTAGCTTATCTATTGCATGCCCCTCTTCTTCTTTAATTGAAAATGATATAAATTGATAAAGAAGAATATGGATTGTTTGGGCTCCACTTTGAGCCATTGTGCCAAGAACCATACACGTTTGGAATCTTTATTTCGAAAGAAACAAGATCCATCTATGCATGCACACCATACACGGCATACACATGCTTCGCACGCTCATGCACATCACACATTGTATGCTCATGTGTACACTTGTACACATTGTGGACATAAGGGCCACCTTGCTAAATTTTGTTATGATCGTATAAATGATTCTAATTTAGCAAATAAATTTGTTTGGGTTAGAAAAGGTACTAACCCCCATGGACCCAAAAGAGTATGGGTACCAAAGACCACCCCTATTGTATTTGATGTAGGTGTGGGCTCTCGCACGACGTTAGAGTAATGGTGCCTTGAGGTGGATGCGTTCTAAGCTTCATGAGGACTATTTGGATGCATCACTTTCAAGGGAAGTTTGGTGGGAGGACCACCTTGGTTTGGAGAACTAGAGAGGTGCCTTCATCGGTTTTGGTATCGATCTCTAACTCCCGTTTATATTTACGTGCTTTCTACATTATTGAGTTTTAGCATGTTTTGATTAGTATATTAAATGCCATGACTATTAGACCATTGACATGCATGTATAGCACTTGAGATCACCCATGTTTATATAGACTATTTTTTTTGTGTTCTCGCATATGTTTAGCTATCATGTTTATCATAGCTCTAATAGCATGTGGATTTACATAATGATCGTATTTATGTTTATCATGTTGATTTATGTCTTGTTTTATGCTTCATAATTTGTTTACATGTTTGGATGTTAGTTTCATTAAAACTAGGATATATATACTTGTACATACAGTGGGCCACAAATAGATCATTATATGTTTGTGCTTGAACGCTCTTTTGTACCCATTAGATGTGCTAGTATAGTCTAGTTTTGATGATTCATGCATTTTAACTTGTATTTCCCATCTTGGATATGTTTTATGATCATGTGTTTTCACTTCATGTATATGTCTATTTTACCAAACCTTAAGATATACATGTATACCCCTTGAGTCATTTGCTTTTCATGCAAATCTTTATTATGGACTCAATTGTGTTTAGGGATATGTATGTATACTTCTTGTTTTGCCAAAACATACATATACCTTGAAGTATAAATTGTTTTAATGAAAATTTAGTTTTGACGATTTTCATGTTTCCATGTTTAAAGGAATTTCAATTGAGCTTATTGCCTACCTTTCATGATTATGTTCTTCACATTTTATTTGTACACTCACCTTTCTTGTTTACTCATGCTTTGTTTTCATGAGTCTTATTCATGCTTCATTGACTTTGAGTGTTGGCTATCATGTGAATTTCATGTTTCATGAAATTTTTTTTTATTCCTTACTTGAAGGATTTTGTACTAGTTTACAAATTTTTCATATAACTAGTTGCGGTATTCTTCACACGGAAGAGTTTTCAAACATATTCTATTTTCAAACCTATTTTTGAAAATCATTTCCTTTTAAGGACGGTTGGTTGGGCGACCATGCCTTGTATGCTCTTTATTGAAAATCATTTTAAACATGTGCATGAAATGGGTGGAAAGGTCTTATGAGATATACACTTGATATTATTGTTGTTTTAATTGGTATCATTGGACTTTTTCAATTCGTATCAATATTGACATTTTTTTGTATACTCATATATTTTTTATGTATGTATGCTTACATTTCAAATAGTATCAATTTTGATTGGTATCTAATTTTTCATACATATATATATCTTATTTGTGCTTACTATATCCCTATATCTTTAAGCACAAATTTTTGATTATGCTAAGCTTGACTTTTAATGAATATCATATTTCAATTGATTAGTTTTCAATTGGTACTTATACAAGCTTATGCATTGTTTTATTTGATATTTCATAAAGGGGGAGAAAATTCGTATTTTATCTTTCAATTGGTATTTTGTTTACCGTTGATTTTCACTCCCAAACTTTATGATGAAAAATAGATTTCAATTTGGTATCATATGTTCAAAATGAAAAATACTTACAATTGGTATCAAGATTTTGTTTACTTTCAATTGGTTTCTATTGATCTATTTCTTTCAATTGGTATCCATGAAAATTTATATTGGTATCTTAAAATTTGATTTACTAAGATATCTCAAATTCGTTTTACTCAAAATGTTAAATGTTTTGATGTGTATTGCCTATATGTAAGGGGAGCCTAACATCTCTTCTACATATAGATTCATGTTGAGTGTATCCTATATTAAGGAGCCTGACAACTCTTCTTTATGCGATGCACGTGTGTAGGGGGAGCTTCACATCTCCTCTTATGCATTGCATATTATGTGTTATGTGAGTTAGGGCTTGTCATCCCTTCTTCATGTAATGCATATATGTAGGGAAGTTAACTTAGCGTCTCCTCTTCATGAATGAATATCGCATATATTGATTATCTTTTATTGATATCATGGTTCACTTATATTGATATATCTTTTAATTGGTATCATGATTGGAAGAATATGTTTTATCGTTTACTTGGACCCCTTTGTTGATGATTGACAAAAAGGGGGAGAAGTATTTAGGTATATATGCATGTTTTGAAAAAATGATTTATGTTCATGCATAGCAATAAAAAGAATTTGATGTGTTTCATGCTTGTTTATGCATGTTTATCTCTATGTATTTGCAAAGGATTTTTGTTCATGCATAGCAATAAAAAGAATTTGATGTGTTTCTTGCTTGTTTATGCATGTTTATCTTAATGTATTTGCATACATGTTTATGAGCTTTCATTGCATATTTATTTGTTTATTGTGATGCAAGAGTTAAGGGGGAGCTTCTTTGAAGCTTAACTTTAATCCATGCATATATAACTCCATGAGTTTTGTCATCATCAAAAAGGGAGAGATTGTTGGCCCAGAGGCCTTCCACTCTAGTTTTGATGATGATTAACTCATGTAGTTATGTTTACTAATAATCTTGTGATGTTTAGTTTCAGATTCTTAACCAAGATATTAGTAGGTGATTAGCTTCAACAAAGGAGTTTTGGAGCTTCTCACATGGTGATTCAAGAGCCCGAGCATCAAGATCATATATAGTACTCGTTGGAGTCAAGCTCGGTGGATCACGGTTTGGATCGAGTCGGCTTGAAGACGGAGTTCGTCAAGAAGACATCGGTACTTAGTTTCGATTTTGTTTTAGATCCATTTGTAAAGACTAGATAGTGTGATATGCTCAAGTTCACAATACACACACTTGTTTTAGTTTTCATGTTTTTCGGTTTTCGGTTTTTAGTTTAACCGATATTAGTTTTCATGAATAGATAGTATCAATATAAGTTTACATTGTTTAAATGTATATTAGATATGTTCTATATACATGTATGCTTCATATCTTAGACAAACTTAGTTTGATATGCCTATTCATGTATTTGGTGTTTTGGTATTTTAACAAACATATTTTCGTATTTAAAGTCAAAAATTTGGATATATATATATATGTTTTATGTATATTGGATTTCTATCCATATGCAACATGCTTCAAAATGTTTAAGTATCATGTTTTTGTATTTGAATGAGTTTTGGACAAAACGTATTTTCATATAAAAAATCCAAGTTTTGGAAAATACGGGTTTTGTTTTTCGGCAAAAGTTATAAGTCACAAAAATGGTTCAAAAAGTTTGAATTATGTATTGAAATTTTTAATACATGTTTGTATATCAAATATAAAGTTAGAAACTATTTTTGTGAAATTTTAGAAGTTTTATGAGATTTTTTATAATATTTTAAACCTAAGTTTTCTGTCCCAAACAGCAGCCTGCCAGGCTCTGGCGGTCGACCGGGCCCAGAGTCGGTCGACCGGACCGGTCAACTGACGTGCACAAAACGTGCACGCTGGCCAGCCACTTGGGCCGATCGACCGAGCGGTCGACCGACTGCAAGTACCCCACTCTCGGGTGGGGGCGGTCGACCGGACGGTCGACCATAAGGCTTGGACGGTCGACCGGGGCGGTCGACCGGCCAGAGAGCATTTGCTCTCTGGAATGTCACGGTTGATCGGGCGTCGACCGATGGGCTCTAACGGTCAAAAATTTGACCGTTGGTGGTCGACCGGCCGGTCGACCGCCAGCCGCCAAGGCTGACAGATCAGCCTAACGGCTAGTTTTGGATTGGGGTTTTATATACCCCATTGGTTTGAGTTTTTCCCCAAGATTTTTAGAGCCAAAAATTTACGTTCTCTCCAGTGTTTTTACACTAGTTTCAAAAGAGTTTTTGTGGTTTAAAGCTTACATTTTGATTTGGTGTTTTTAGGGTTTGGAAAAATCAAAGAAAATTTGGATTTGGGATATTTGCTTAGTTCTTCATTTCTATCAAATACAAGTTATTTTCCCAAGTACTTTTCTTTGTGTTTTTGTTTCCAAACTCTTGGTTTTTCACACTTGAGCTATATCTCCTATCTTATCTATAGGATCTTGTATTTGTGGGAAAATTGGTTTGTGGTTGAGATATACCACTTTGTTGTATACCCTTTCATTTGTGTTATCCCTCTTCGGTAGAGGATTGGATTGGTGGGAGTTCGGTACTCCGGTCTTCGGTAGACCTCTTGTAATTGGTAGAGTTCGGTACTCCGGTCTTCGGTAGATCTTTGTAATTACCTCAGTGGAGGTTGTATTTGTTGAGAGAGGAGTTCGGTACTCCTAGTGGATTGGAAATCCTTCTCTGTGAAGGCGGGGATGTAGAGCTCGGTGCTCGAACCTCGAAATAAATATTGTTGTTTGCGTTTGATCCATTGACTCTAACTCTCTCTTTATTTGTGCCTTGCATCTATTCATATTGCTCATTCATATATTATATGCTTGGTTTGCTTGTGTGTGCCTCACTTGTGCTTAACCACGAGAGCTTCATATAGCGCCTCAACTCTTATTCAGAGAATCAAGAGGAGTTAGTCCAGAGCTCTTCACGGGGAATTCGGCTACACTCGTTGGTTGCTCGAAGTGTTGTTGCAATTTACTTTTAATTTCCGCATTTAGTTCATTAGATTAGCGGTACACCTATTCACCCCCCCTCTAGGTGTATTTTCAGTTCAACTCCCTGAAGTTTCCCTCTTGATGATTTTTTTTGATTAGGAATTTTAAGAACCAAAGGGTCTCTTCTTCAAGCTTCCATGTGAAGCTATCTTTTAGGCGGTTCACATCCTATTGAATGATAGGATGCGAAGCTAACCTTTGGAGCGCAACTGAAAAGGACCTTAATGTCCTTAAAATAATTTTTAGGCAACAGTATCCTTCTGGCGAAGTTAGCCCCTGGGGCTTTGTCGCGTTCTGTTATCCGAGGTCAAGCTTCCAGAGCGAAGCTAATACTTAGAACTTTTCTGCCTCCTGCCTTCACGTGGAGTGCGGAGTTAAGCTGCTGCTGCGAAGCTGAGCTTCGGGGCGAAGCTATTATTAGGCCAACTTCACTCGGAGAGCGAAGCTATGCCTTCACAAAAAAAAAGATTATATTCTTGCTTTAGTTTTCCTTCAGCCGATGAACTAATAATAGTTTCCTTTTGTTATTTTACAGTGCACTATACTCCTGGTCCTCTGAACAGTCTCTTTGGCACAGCTAGGGGGCTGGATGGCAACGTCAGCCTTTAGTTTCAAGGGCAGACTTCACTATTCAGCGAGCGAAGCGCTCCTGCTCGGGATGCACTTATTCATGCTAGGGATCAGTACACCATGAGGAGCGTCTTAACTACTACTCCCCTTGAAGATTCTGACCGAAGAATCTATCGGAAGCCCGGCTTCATGTTCGGAGATGCAGCGCCAGACAACGATCATCAACTGCTAGCTAGAGAGGGGCAGTGGATTTTCAAATTGGATGGTGAGAAGTACTATCTCCTATCTAGCAAGCAGCATTTTCCCTTATCCTTCTTTCAATGTGTGACGAGGGCTCGGAAGATGCAGTGGCAAGTGGCGTGGATTACTGATTCCGTTCACGTAGGAAAGTTGATAATTCCGTCTCCCGGTTACACAAAGATTGGTCCTCCTCACTACATATTGGGTCTCCATCCTGGGAACGTACTTCCAGATATCCCAGTGGGAGAAAATCCCGCGGTGGCTCAGACTTTTTGACATCAGTTCTTTAAGGTTTGTGGCAATTATCCAGCCATTAATTTCAGGACCCCTGGGTGGATTCATCATCCCAAAGCATGGTGGAGGGACTTGACTCTATATGTCCTTGCCTATTTTGAGGAGGATCTTGAAAGGCTGGGACTCTATGAGGCTGTTAGGGCGACCTGTTATGGCATTAAGATGAGCGTAGTGAACTTCTACGCCATCTTTGAGTTGTACTGCCCAGCTACAGGGACCTTCTTCATTCCTGTTGGCGAATTGGGTATGGCTCTGCACGAGATGAGGGAAGTCTCTGCTCTAACCTTGGGGTCTTTCCCATATGAAGAATATTTCCCGTGCGAAGCAGAATTGGCACTTCTAGAGAAGCAGGAGCCCGCCTTGTTTGAGACTTATCGGGAATTAATGTGCCACCTTTACATTTGCTTCAGCATGCATGGGAGCCATAAGGGAGCTTCATGCAGTCTAAAGAGCTGGGAAATTATTTGTTCCTCGACCTGGAAGGTACTCCTGAAGCGGCTCACTGTGGAGTTGCAGATGAAGACATCTTTCGCCAGATGCGAGAGCACTCTCAAGGAGATTTGATTTTAGAAGAAGATAACAGACCCTATGAGAAAGGTGATATTCTTCAGAGTTTCCACCACCAGGCTCGTCGACCGACGTCCCAGAAGGCACTTTTGGCTGGCTTTTTAAACGGTCTGGTTGAAGAGATGTGTGGTGCCATCTTCGTCTGGCGATGTCATTCATCCGACTGTCTTATTGCCCGCTATTCATCTTGTCCATGGTCGTTCTCTTGGACTTCTTCCAGCCATGATGTGCTGTATTCAAAAAGGCCTTCGTGGATTGACGGAGGCTTTCTGTAGGCCACCAATAACGAAGCGGGGAAAGGGGACTATCTTGCCTCGCGACGGACCAAACCCCAGAATTGGTTTTCCATATACTTATTTGATGGCATGGTTCGCCCTTCACTGCCCCTGCATTATCCAAGCCGGAGAGAAGCCCCCAGAGGTATTCGCATGGCGCTTCTCCGTCGATTCGAGGGGTGTTCGTGGTCAAAGACTTATGTGGCTGCGGTCCGTAAACTGCTATACCATCATGACGTCTACAGCCTTTTCTGATGCTTTTCCTACATTCGCGATGTAGGCTATGGTGAAGAATTCAAGGATGTAGGGGAAGGGCAGACGTCATTGAGTCGGAGAGTCTTCGAGTGGCTGGTTAGCATCTGGCCATCTCACTTGTTGTATAGAAGTGGGACACCTGTTACCTGGAGTTCTATGTTCCAAGTCAGTTTGCCCTTCAGTTTGGGTATGACCAACTATATGTAGGCAATCCAAACAGCGGTCTGGCCTTTATGGGGAGCCTCATCGATGGAGCTCGTGCCTGGCGGTTCTTTATTGCTGGCTGTACTGAGGCGCGACTGTACATGCCGCTGAGGACTCCGAACCTTCTGACGACCCTGGGATTCTACCAGTGGTATAGAACCTCGAACTCCACACCCACTAGATTTTCTATTAATTCCATTGGTGTGAAGTTGATCTCTCAGCGGCTGAAACGGAAGGTCACTGAGAAGAGCGAGGGTAAGAGAGTCTGTGTTCAAGGCCTCGGGAAATTCATTGCTGTTGACGATAGCGAAGCCTCGGATGCAGGAAGTCCTCGCTTTGAAGCGGATACAGGTACTGAGACTCCAGCAGCTGCTTATGGTGGGGTAGGCACGGCCCCCATGGAACATGTTGATGTGGAAGAAGTGGAGGAAGAAGATCCTGACGTCCATTTCAAGCGAAAGCGGGAAGGTGGATCTCGTAGGAAGAGGGTAGTGAAGAAGCCTCGTCGCTACCCTCCTACGGTTATTGTAGAGGATGAATCATCTGCAGTGCCTCCTCCTCCTGCTCCATTGGTCATTAAGTTGTCGGCTCCTAGGCAGACTACTGTTAAAGCTGCTCCGGACCTGGGTAAGATCAGCTCCGTTCTTATAATATACTTCTTATGTGTTCCATACAGCTCACTGTTTACTTCATAACTCAGGAACCGAGGCGGTGAAAGACCCGAGAGCTGAGGCTGCTGGAGAATAAGGGGAGCATTATGATCCCCTGTTCACTTATAGAGAAGGTGATGAAGTTGGCTATTTCGCCGTCTCGGAAGAGTCTGGAGGTGATGCAGCTGATGTAGGTCCTTCGGGTGCTGGGACTTCAAAAGGAAGTCCCGTAGCTTCTAGCTCTTTTGGGTGGACCACAGAGGGTTCGGCAAGTGAAGGTGGGCCGACCATCCGTGTTGACTCTGCCAAAGACTTTCCTATGGATCCTGAGAGGACTGAAGCCGTTGTCAAAGGATTTCAGAGAGAGACTGCGGCCACGACAGTTGAGGCGATATCATCTTTTGGTAGTGTTTTGACCTTTTGACTCCTGCTATTCATTACGCCTTTCTTAAACAAAGTTTGTCATGCTACAGGTGTTCCACTTTTGGGTACGTCGACTTTGAGGGAACCAGCCAGTCTTCGCGAAGGGGTCAGGGGTGAAGCGAGTACTTCGACTGCGATGGACGCTGCTGAGTTGGATGCTTTGTATCACGGGTTGCCCTCTTATCAGCCTGAACCGATGAGTGGAAAGGGGATTGAGGGAACAGTAGTCACAAAACCATCCTCGCTTCCAACTATATTGGTAAGTGAGGTGCCATTGGTTTCGGTAATGCCGCCTATTTTGCCGAGCGCGGAGCTGAAATTGATTACCAGTCCTACTTCCCCAATATTGGTGGTTGAGCCAGCTCTCCCGAAAATAGTCACTAGTCCTACCTCGGTTGTGGCTAGTGTACTGGTTTCAATGAGGACTCCTCCGAGATCACCGACGGCCCCTCGTGTTGCTGCAGCTAGTGCTTCTATTATTTCCTCCATAGTTACACCAGTGAAGCCAGTGGAAACTCTATCTTCAGGGGCTGCTCGCTTGCCAGAAGTAATTGAGACCGAGAACGAATTCGTGGCTGAGTTAGTTGACAGCTTTTATAAGAGCTTGAAGCGATCCATTGCTTTGGTCTTGAAGGGCTCGACTGCCTCATTCTCTACTTTAAAGGTGGTCCTCTCCCGAAGCAATGACAGTATCCGAGACTTTGGAGGTGATGACCAGGCCGCCACATTAGAGCTTCTGGTCGACAGACTCGAGAGAGATGTGGACGAATGACGCTATCTTAGCCATTCAGATCTAGAGTATTCAGTTAACGAACAACTTGCACATCTTGTTGCTCAGATGTATGAAGCTCATCTTGTTGCTCAGATGTATGAAGCTCATCTTGCCGCTCAAGAAGCTACTAAGGCAATTTCTTCTGATTTGAAATCCTTGGAGACAAGGAAAGTAGAGCTCGGGGATGCCATAGACGCTTCTAGCAGTGCTCTTCTTGACGCTAAGAATAAAATTGAAAAGGCCAAGGAAATGCTCAAGAAGGCTAATCTCCTTTCGTCCAAGTCTGAACCAGTGCGTCTTGAAGAGACTGCTCGGCTTGAGCAGCTTAAGGCCTAGAATGATGAAGTCTTGTGGCAGGAGCTAGCACAGAGGGCAACCTTGGTTGAAATTGAAGCTCACTTGGCCCAGACAGCGAGCTTTAATGAGGCCGAGTTGAGGTCGCAGGCGCTTATCAGGGCTGCTGAAGAGAGGAAGACTAGGCTGGCCATTCTTGAAGAACGGATCAAGTCCTATGAAGCGTCGTCATAGCTTGTAGTCTGTGCATTCTTGTATCCCTCTTTTGGAATCAATAAAAAGTGATTTTATTTTGACTCCCCCATTGCATTTCCAACTTGTTTTATCTTCTGAATTCTCGCTTTCAAGTTTTATTGCAGCCCTTAAAAGAAAATGGAATAATGATATAACTAATCTAATCAGCGTGATAAGCCGAGAGAGTTAGTCATACATTTGAGAAAATAGTCCTTACTGGACTAAAAGATGAGACCTGACTATCTGCCGTTCAGAGGTCGCAATGACGTAACCGATTAAGATGCCACCAAGCTCAAAATTTTGTCATATGATGACAAAGGAATAGTCCTTGCCGGACTGAAGGGTGAGACTTGGCTATCTACCGGTTCAGAGGTCGCAATGACATAACCGATTGAGAAGCCACCAAGCTCAAAATTGTCATATGGTGACAAAGAAATAGTCCTTGCCGGACTGAGAGATGAGACTTGGCTATCTGCCGGTTCAGAGGTCGCAATGACATAACCGATTGAGAAGCCACCAAGCTCAAAATTTTGTCATATGATGACAAAGAAATAGTCCTTATCGGACTGAAAGATGAGACTTGGCTATCTGCCGGTTCAGAGGTCGCAATGACGTAACCGATTGAGAAGCCACCAAGCTTAAAATTGTCATATGGTGACAAAGAAATAGTCCTTGCCGGACTGAGAGATGAGACTTGGCTATCTGCCGGTTCAGAGGTTGCAATGACATAACCGATTGAGAAGCCACCAATCTCAAATTTTGTCATATGATGACAAAGAAATAGTCCTTGCCGGACTGAAAGATGAGACTTGGCTATCTGCCGGTTCAGAGGTCGCAATGACGTAGCCGACTGAGAAGCCACCAAGCTCAAAATTGTCATATGATGACAAAGAAATAGTCCTTACCGGACTGAAAGATGAGACTAGGCTATCTGTCGGTTCAGAGGTCACAATGACGTAACCGATTGAGAAGCCACCAAGCTCAAAATTTGGATGGGACTTGGAAGAAATTGTCAGAGGTATATTGTTAACGTGACAATCAAAGATGTCCACTAAAAACTGAGTGGGACTCAGAAACTCACTGGGGAGCTACGAAGTGAATCCCATAAAAGATCATACGTCAGAGGTGTAATGTTAAAATGACAAAAAGAACTTCGTAGGAATTCAGAAAGCAATTTGTCAGAGGTGTAATGTTAACTTGACAAAAAGATATGCCAGAGGTGTAGTGTTAAACATAGTATCGAAAGGTCTCGTTTTTACTGAGAAAATTGAGGAGATCACTGTCATAGGTTTAATGTTAACTTAACAACAAATGGATGCCAGAGGTGTAGTGTTAAACATAGCATGGAAAGGTCTCATTTTCACTGAGAAAATCGAGGAGAACACTGTCATAGGTTTAATGTTAACTTAACAGTGAAATGGATGCCAGAGGTGTAGTATTAAATATAGCATGGAAAGGTCTCGTTTTCACTGAGAAAATCGAGGAGATCACTGTCATAGGTTTAATGTTAACTTAACAGCGAAATGGATGCTAGAGGTGTAATGTTAAATGTAACATGGAAAGGTCTCGTTTTCACTGAGAAAATCGAGGGGATCACTGTCATAGGTTTAATGTTAACTTAACAGCGATATGGATGCCAGAGGTGTAATGTTAAACGTAGCATGAAAAGGTCTCGTTTTCACTGAGAAAATTGAGGGGATCGCTGACATAGGTTTAATGTTCACTTAACAGCGATTGGTTTACGGTATGAGCGATTTTGGTCAGAAGTGTAGTATTAACTAGATCGAGAGATTCATTTACTGTTAGAGATATTTGAACATAGCAGTAATTCGAGTGGATCGGTCATTCTTTATATGTGGTCTTACCATTCTATGGATGAGAATTGGTAAGTGATTTTGGAGAGGGAATCAAATGGGAACAGGTCCCTTAGGATTTTTAGCAAATCCTCAGCTGTCAACGAGTTTGATATGCCTTTACCAACTACCATTTGAGTCGGGCTAGCCATGCTATTCCCCTCAGCATGATGAGTTGTCGAGGACTTATGTTGGGCTTAAAGGCCAACATTTTCCTCTATCCTTAACCGTTAGAGGTGTTGGATTATTTGGTTAGTGTATGTGTAACCTTGATTCTTCTTTGAGGCGGCCAGTGTATGATCAGCTTCCTATTGGTTTATGGTTTGTATGATCCTGTCTGTAGGAAGAGAGGAGCGATCCTTTTGGACTCGAGGGTCTTAATCAGAGGTGTAATGTTAACTTGATCATGAGAAGGATCCTTATCAAGGATAATACTTCTTTAAGAACTTGCCGTTGATCAGCATCATGAGTAAATCACCATCTAAAGTCATAAGGCGATATGCTCCGTTTGAATAGACTGTTTCTATTACAAACGGTCCCTCCCATTTGGGCTAAAATTTGCCTTTTGTTTTGTGCGTCATGATCATTGGTCGTCTGACGGCTAAAACCAAATCTCCTTTCTGAAGACTCTTTATTTGACCTTCTTATTGAAGGCTTTTGAGATCCGAACTTGATACAACTCGATGTGCTGCTGAGCTTATAACTGCTTCTCATCTAGGGCTTTGAGCTCTTGAAGACGCAACCGATCATTGTCCTCTGATGTGATCTTAGTGAACAGAGCGACTCGTATGACGGCATCTGGATTTTCAACGGTATGACTGCTTCACCCCGTACATCAGGGAAAAGGCGTATTGCCTGTCGGGGTCCGAACCGTGATTCGGTAGGCCCAAAGACATTCACTAAGCTTCTCATTCCAATCTCACTTATTTAAGGAGACAAACTTTTTGAGTAACTTAATGATTGTCTTGTTGAATGCTTCCGCCAAGCCATTAGCGGCGGGATTATAAGTAGTCGAAGCCACATTCTGAATTTGGTACTTATCGCAGAATTGATAGAATACCTGGCTTATAAACTGGGGGCCGTTATCATGGATGATCTGCCTAGAGACACCGAATCGATGTATGACGTGGTGTTTGATGAAATTAACCACGTTGGAAGTTTTGACTTCAACCAATGGTATGGGTTCTGCCCACTTTGAAAAGTAATCGGTTATTGCCAGGATAAACCGGTGTCCTTTTGTCGAAGAGGGCTGATTGACCCTACGACATCGATTCCCCATGCTTCAAATGGCCATGAAGCAACAGTTGAGTGGAGCAACTCTAAAGGCTGGTGTATAAAGTTCACATGAATTTGGCATGCTTTACACCTTCGTGCATATTGGATGGCATCAGCTATCATGGTTGGCCAATAATATCCAAGCCTATGCAATCTGTCTTTAAGTTTTGGACCTGGCTGACGCGCTCCGCATATGACATCATGTGCTTCTTTAAGCACTTCCTGTGCCTTTGAATTAGAAAGGAAACGGAGGAGGATACCGTCGTATGAACGACGGTAAAGTGTCTTTAGAGTTGGATCATAGTAAAAATGGAGAGACCTTCGTCTGATAGATGCCGCTTCTTTAGGATTTCTGGCAGCAGACCATGTAGAGCATAGTCGATGAAAGGAAATCGCCAATCTCTCGGCTCAAGATCCGTCGAGATATTATAGACCTCTTTGGTTCTTAACATATGTTTAGAGCAGATAAGGTGTCGAGTCGCCACTGTAAGGTGATACTCGGTATCGACTGGTAAGGCTAGTGCTGCTGCTAATGTAGCCAGAGCATCTGGCTTAGTATTCTGAGATTGAGATACGTGCCCGATGTAGAAGCCATCAAACAGATTAGCCATTTCGATGACTGCGTGATAATAAGGCACCAAATCCTCGTGACGGACCTCATATTCGCCTTTAACCTGATTGATAATCAATTTTGAATTGCCGTAAGCTTCAAGATAGCGTACCCCCTTTTGTGGGCGAGCTGAAGACCAATGAGTAGAGCATTATATTCCGCCACATTGTTGGAGCATGATTCCGTCAGAGAAAATGCTCTACAAAGGACATGATTTTGTGGAGAGATAAACACAGCCCCACGCCGGCAATGATCCTGCCTTTAGGGCCTATTCGTGATGCTCCATCGAAGAACACCTGCCAAACTTCATCCTCTGAAGTTACATTGGATTCGAAGACTTCATCTGGAATATCTTCATGAAGTTTTGAGTTTTTCGGAATCAGATGAGCAGCCAAAAACTCTGCAAGGGCCTGGCCTTTAACCGCCCTTTGAAGGATAAAGAGCATGTCGTATTGAGATAAAGAAGTGCCCATTTAGCTAATCTTGAATTTAATGATCCTGACTTCGTCATGAAAAGACGCAAAGGATTCACTCTGAAAATGACATGTATGGTTTGGCCGACCAAATAATGTCGTGTCTTCTGAATGGCAAAGACAAGAGCTAAGCACTCATTCTCAATAGGATTATAGTGAGATTCC
>JAVJIF010018637.1:0-120046 GCA_038442645.1 Agave tequilana
CTTACGCGTACCGGACGAAATCGACACACGATCTCGGTGAAATCGACACACGATCTCGTCTTGGAATCTATATCCCAGCTAACCACTGGAAAGCACCACACATGCATTTCCTGCACTTCACCTTAGGAAAATTTTCATACATGCCGATCAACAAATTGTGGCCTCTACTCCGCAACTTCACGACCTCACGAAGACTTCCTCACGAGCCAACACTGACTCTCAAACTGACCAGCGCTATCTAGTCTTCCTGTCTTCCATTGACGGTCCAACAAAGTCTGTGTAGAGCACACCAAATATCATCGGCTTCAACTGGATGCACACCACTCCTTATGCAAGCTCAACATCTTCTCACCGGAAGATCAACCTGTTCATCGAGATCACACCACCTCACCACTACATGAGATCCAATTGGCCACAACACTCCACCTCTACGTGAAGCCTCTCCACATCTACGTGAAGTTCCATCGGCCACAACTCTCTTCACCTCTACGTGAAGATCCATAACAGCTTCTCGAGAACCCAAATAGCTTATAAGAGTTGCATCACCAAATGGCTGCGCCTTTACGGCTGTCTACGTACCTTTACCCAAAAGGATCAAGCTAACCGTAGTTCATTTAGATGAGCTTCACCAAGCTCGAACACTGATACCTCTATTTGCAGCAGTGAAACTGTCTGACCGAGTCATATGAACCTCTTCCCGATCATCATGGAGAACAACGGCCTTCAACTTGAGCTTGTCGCGATCACAAGCTTGAGATTCATGCTTCTTTCCCCACAAGCGTGGTTTCACCTTGGTTCCGATGGCTGCAAACAACTCGACATTCTCAGCAATGTCTTCAACCTGTTCAGCATCAACCCTGGCTTCATGATCTCCACCCGGTGTCACATCCGGTGAAGTCTCCTCCAATGCCGAACCAACTGAAGATGATGGAGTAGTATCAACCTCCACCCGCTGCGATCCTTCCTTGGTCTCCGTTCTCTCCACCTGCTGAGAGACAGTGACTTCAACCCTGAAGTCTCTCCAAAAGTGACATTCCTGCTCATCACGATCTTCTTGTCTTCGGGATCCCACAACTTGTAGCTGTTTCCCTTGATGCCCAAATAGACAAACCTCTTTGCTCGCAAATTCACTTTGCCATTCTTGGCACTGAAGTAGGCGGACTTCTAAACTCCCGCAGCACACCATGATCTTGAGCAGCTTTCCCAGACCAAATTTCCAATGGAGCTTTACCTCCTATCGCAGTCGATCTATTCATGAGATGGCTAGCATACTCAGTCGCCTCAGCCCAAAACGACATGTCTAATCTTGCATTAGACAACAACCTCCGAACCTCCTCCAGTAAGGGACGGATTACTTCCTTAGCCAACCCATTTGTACCTGTTGTGAAGTGAGTTGCAATACCTGTGTTCTGGCCAAATCGTAAGAACTGGTACATGTCCTTTCCAACATTACCAATGTGAAGTTCCTTTATCTTCCTACCTATCTGCCTCTCCATTTTTCCTCTCCACTTCACCAACACATCTAGGGCTTCATCCCTTTATCTCATGGGATATATCCAAACCTGCCTAGATGAACCATCAATAAATGAGACAAAGTACCTGTGACCTCCAAATGATGCCGTCTTACCAGGTCCCCATATGCACACGTGAACACAATCAAGAAGACCTTCATTGTGGTGAGTACTGGTGCTAAATCTCACCTTCTTCTTGTCCAGAATGCTGTGTCCACCTTCCAACTTGCAGGTAGCAGCACCTTCCATTTCCATTTCCTTCTTTGCAGGAGCTCGCAAAGACTCTTCTTCTTCCTGTCCGACCTTTCCCTGCCAGACCTCCGGGCCACCATCTTCTGAGGAACTCAAAGTCTCCACTTGATCTATGATCGTACTACCCTTCAAGTAGTAGAGATTGCCTCAGCAGGCGGCCTTCATCATCACCATCGAGCCCTTAATCATCCTGAGATCGCCATCTCGAACAGATATCATCATGCCCGATGCTTCCAAAATTCCTACGGAGAGTAGATTTCTCCTCAACTGAGGTACATACCTCACTCCCTTCAGCTCCCTTTCCATCCCATCAAACATCCTAATTCGGATTGTACCTACACCCTCCACGCTACATAGGTGATCGTCGCCCATAACGACCGAACACCCCTCCAGTTTCTCAAAGTTGGAAAACCCAGCCCCGATTAGGACATGCATGGTATGTTGTACCTGTATCCAAAATTCACTCATCTTTCCATGAGTTACCGATGATGGGAGAACTGACTGAAAATGAGAAACCTGACGAATCCGAATCTGATCCATCTGCCTGTGAACTGCTCCTCTGAGTATTTGTCACTTTTGCAAGATTTGCTTCAACCTTCGACTCTTTCTTCTTCCCTTGAACTTCGGACAATTCACTTTCCAGTACCCTATCTCTTTACAGAAGGCACACTGATCCTTCCTCAGATCCCTATAGCCCGACCTGGACTTAGATCTTCCTCTAACCTCCTTGCCCTTCCTCGATGAACTTCTGCCTCTTACTCCAGTGCCTCCGTCGATGAGTTTGACCTAGAAGGATGTCTCTCCTTCTTCCTCGTCTCATAACTAGTTAGTGCAGACGACACCTCATCATAATCCAAGGTCTGCCTTCCATTAATGAAGGTCAGAGTGAATGTCTCATACTCCTCCGCCGGGAGTGAGTTCAGAAAGATGATCGCCTTATCTTCCTCATCTATCGTGACATCCACGTTTACCAAGTCTGTAAGAAGCTTCGTGTATCGGTTGATGTGCTCATTTACTGTGCTCCCCTTCTTCATTTGAAAACTGTACAGCTTACTCTTAAGTTGCAACCTGAACTCAACACTCTTAGTCAGGTATTTCTTCGCAAGGGTTTCCCACAGTTTCTTCGCCGACGTCTCATGTTGTGCAAGGTATTTTATGTCTTGCGACAAACATGAACGTATCAATCCACATACCGACCTGTTCATCTTTGCCCACTCTTCATCAGTGGTCGTGCTCCTCTTCTTCTCCAATAGGAGAGTATCCTCAAGGTTCGATGCATTCAGTGCATCCATAACCTCACATCTCCACATCCCGAAGTTATTTGTACCATTGAACTTCACCACATCGATCCTCGGATGAGGATGCATGGTCTTAACCGAAGCAATTTCTTCTGCCATTGAGATTTATTGATCCTCTATCTATGCGGAAGAACAATCAACTGGAAATAGATCTCTATTCAAATAAAAATTGGATTTTACCTTTCCCTTGAAGCCTTAGATCGAGTTTCTTTCTAGATCTACTCCACCACAGATTCCACAAGCCCTCCTTGCGTCCTCCTGAGATCGACACACGATCCCACAAACACCAATACCTCTGATCTGAGATTGACACACGATCTCCACCGAATCAGATCTCGAGTCTTTCGAATCTTCAGAAAATCCCAAGCCAAACCTGGAAGCTCTGATACCACTTGTTGTGCCCCAACAGCGACAACAACCCGATAGAGGATCACTCCTTGAATCTCTCACGCACGAAGAACAATCACAACCAGCACAAAAACAATCACGGAGAAAGAACACACGCAAACAACAAATTTAACGAGGTTCGGCCTCAACGCCTACGCCCTCGGGGCAATCAGAAGAGAGATTAATTTACTTGGAAGAAGATTACAATGGCTAGCAGCCTCTTTGAATGCAAGAGAGCTCCAGCCTTTTCCTTCTCAGGATCTTCTACAAGATATTAACCCTAGAAACCAACACAGCTTTTAATTACAACAGATTTCCGAATCAGTAGAAATTACCCGCACCCGACTGTCGGTCGACCGGGCGGTCGACCGACACTTCCACCAGTCGACCGGTCGGTCGACTGGGTGCCCAACAGAGAGCTGGGTCACTTCAGTCGGTCGACCGATCTCTTTTCCTGTGCACGTTGTGCACATCGGTCGACCGCTCCGGTCGACCGATCTTCTGCTGGTGTGGGCGGTCGACCGGGCGGTCGACCGCACAACCTGTGCTGCTGCTGTTGTGTTATTTTCTGCTGCTGTTTCCTTCGCCTTTCGTCGTAGACTTCCTTGGCGATCACCTCGACAACCCCTCGGCTATCCATGTCAACTTCCTTGGCAATAATCTCTCTCTTTCCAACAAGGTTTACAGTAGCTATGCAGGTAGATGCTGATTGATTTGAGACATATTTTGGAGTATAGCTATGCCACCAAGCGCTGGGAGATTTTGGAGTATTGCAGTAGGCATCAAGCACTACCATTCAAGAGAACAACAGCATAAACAACGTCAAGCAAAGGTGAGCAAGTTTGTGGAAGTTTTGACTTGTTATAAAAACAAAAAGAAACGGGTTTTGTTTCTATATAATTGCTCTCTTGCGTGGTTTTAATCCTTTCAAAAAATTGTACTAACAGTTTTAAAACTTTTGTTAATTTAAAGTCTCTTTTGTTTCTTATATTGATTTTTGCACAGGATCATTGCACGAGACACTGACCTGTGTGCGTCAACGGCTCAATGCTCAAAGATAGGAGGATATTTCTCGGTGGGGATCGGAGAATTGGCTCCTCTTGTTGCAGCTGATCATTTAATCCTGGTTTCTTTAGTTTATTTTCTTCCAGTTTTCTCGCGTATATGGCATCGCAGATGAACTTTGTCTATTATCGTATGGGTTGTATATGGATGATTGATAATGTTGTGACAGTTGTCCTCTTTTGTCGTATAGAAGCATCGTCTATTGTCATATTTGGAAACTTATTTCCTCAAAAAAATATCTGGCAAATTTTTTTTTTTTTTTGAGAGAACAATGGGGCCTTAGCCCCAGAAAATTTATTAAAGAAATACTCATTGGCAGGTGGATGCGAGATGACTTTTGTAGCAGCATTTGAAGTATTGTTAAATCTAAAAATTAGGGTCTAACACAAAGGCGATAAGGGGAAGGAAGCACGGGAGGGGAGGAAGGGGAGCGTTGAGGAGAGAAGGGCATAGCTCCTTTTCACTCTTCTCAACAGGGTTCAAAATGCCATGATTTCTTGGTTAAATACTTATCGTTTTCTTTTTTTCTGGCAACTTATTGAATGTGACAACTGCTCTCTAGTCTCTTTACCTTTGCTCGAGAAATTGTATAACTTTGACTCTCTCGCCTAAATAATATGAATTCCCTTGCCTCTCCTGTTACAAGTGCGTGCTCTTGTCAATGAAATAACATCAGAGATTACTGGGTTTAAACTATATTACTATGGCTTTTGGGCCGGCCCTTGGGCGTCCATTTGGACCCTAATACTATTTAAAAATACATTAATATATTTTCTTATTTATTTGTCTCAGACCTTATACTTTCTAAGATTAAAACTCTTTACTCTGACTTTTAAAATTAGAAAATAATAAAATAATACTAATTTGTAATGTAATAATGATATTAAACCTATTTTATATTGAGTATAAACACATGCCTCTTTAAGAGCAAAAGTTGGCTCGGGGTTAGAGCCTGGCCTAGTGTAGGCCCCAGCCCCAGCTCTAAAATAAAATAGATCTAAATAAAACTTCATCTCCGGCTCATTTTAATCAGGCCCGATTTTGTTTGGGCTAGGTTCCGGGACCATGGGTAGGCCCCGACCCATTAGAACACTTCCACATTGTTTGTGGGACACACGTAAAAATTTGTAAAAATAACTTCTCACTCTGCCTAGGTAACCCTCACTCTGCCTGGGAAGCGGCTCAATCAAGAGCTCATGCCCGAACAAAGCTACTTTTTTTTATCAAAAAGCTGACCTGTGCCTTTTGCCTGGGCACGGGTGGAAATGCTCTTTATCATCCCCACTGTGAAGTGAACAAAAAATCCATCTTTAAACGAGGTGAAAAAAAAACACTAAATTTTAATTCAATGAGTTCCACTTCTTCTTCGTTGAGAGGTTGAGGATTGGGAGGATGAGGTCGTTTCGACTGCTCGATTCAAAGCTTTCAGCGGGCAGAGATAGGATTGGGAACCCAAGCTCCATTTCTGGGGGGATCTTAAGGTCGCTCGCCATTTCGGAGTCTCCACCGTTCGATCCTCCGAGGTTTTGACTCGATTTTTCATAATTTCATGGTTTTTATTTGGTGATTTTATTGATGCCCATTTTGGATTTTGGCTCACTTGATGTGTTCTTGCTTCAAAAAGTTAGGCTTTTTGTTGTTACCCTTTAGTGATTGTGGTGCTTTGAGTATGTTTGTCTTTGCAAGTTGATATTTTTAGTCACTTGGATCGCGATATGTATATATATAAATAATCATTTCCCAAGTTGCTCTAGATATTCGTGTTAGGATTTTTGAAAAACCCTTTCGGGATTATATTAAATCTCTTAGCCTTTTCAAGTTGACAAACTTCATCACTTATTTATATAGTTAATTTTTTAGCATCAACGTGTATCTATAGTTCTAGTCAAGTTTGTTGAATGAGACATGAGAATTTGCTGGAATGCTAAATGAAACCTACTTCCCATAGTTTGACACGATGACAAATTCTGCATGAAAGAACACAGAGCAATGGTGCATTACCACACACGTATCCTTCCAAGCCACAACTATCTGCAATCCTCCAAAGTGCACCTTCCATTAATGTGGAAAATCAAACTCGAGCTATTCTTTTCCAAAATAAGGGAACAATCTACCTCTCACTGTGTTTTTTAACCGCTTGTGTTGGATGTGAAGGTGGATCAGAGAATCCCAAGTTACATTGGAATAGCACAATATTGGAAGTACAAAAAGATCTTCATTACCATTTACATGGTAGTGCCATGTCCATATCATCGAGGTTAATGGTCCCCCAAGTCTCCGAAGTTTCCTAAAAAGAAAAAAGAAAACTTAGTAACTTACAGCTAATGAAGTGCTAATCTGGGATTGAGAGATTTGTGAAGAAGAAATTTACATTCCACAGCATGTAATGACAAGAATTGGCTGCTCTCCAGAAGCCCCTTTTGCAGTTGTTCTTCCTTCTTATTTTCCCATTTTATAGGAAGATAAATTCTGAGCTAGGACCTGACTTAGGAAACCAAGGAAAAAGGTTCAGTATGTGCTATCAGTAAATCTACAATTTCATCTGATGTGAGAGACTGCTTTGCTTGGATTGGAACACTTTAGATTCATTATGTTACATGGGGCAAGAATGCTGCTGTCATATTTTAATATCTTGAAACCAGATGACACTTCAGTTTCCTTAGCGCTTTTCAAGTTGGTATTTATGTGAAAGCCTTCTATATGGAACATATAAAACCTTGGTTCGCTAGAGTGCAGGCTAAATCAGCATGTTACTTAGTGAAATCGTTTTCAGATTTTTATTCTCTCTAATTAAATCTTACCTTAATGTTGAATCATTTCTATTAGGTGAAAATGTTTGGTTTGTTTGAGGATGGTTGACCCCGGACCAGGTTTGGTAAGCATGCTTCGGGCAACATCAACTGTTGTGAATCATGTTTATTTTGTTCAAATGCATATTATTTCATTCGACTATAGTAAGAATGTGCTTATTAATAGTATAATTACATTTTCATTCTGTGGTAGGTAGATTACTTAGGTTCATATTAGTTCTATAAAATCATCCACATGGTTCTAGTTTTCCATAACTGATGCGAGTTTTTCCTAACTAAACATTAACTAATGGTTGTTGCTTTTACTTCCAACACAAAGAGTCCAAAATTGCATCTTAAGATAGCTGTGAGAGCTCTGGAGACATTTTGTTTGATATTGTGCCTTCTAATTGAGATCCTCAATATTGGATTGAACTACTCCAACTCATGTATTCATCTCATGTTCATGCTGCCATATTTGTACAATTTGGTGATTACTGCATGTAGCTTTTAAGACTTTTAACACTCAACACTCCTGGACATGTTATGCGGCATGAGTACAACTCACTTTTGAACTATGATGACCCTAAGAATATTCTTATCAGCTTTTATAAAAAACACTTTTTTCCTTGATCTGTAGCATGTCATAAATTGATTACATGACTTTAAACAGCATAATCAATTAGATGTTTTCCTGTCTTCCAACTTGTTTACTATGTTCTATTGTAAGCTCCTCTTTGGCTAGGAGCTTGGCATCAAAACTTAGGATGCTGGTTGACAATGTAAAAAAGAAAATGTCAATATGTCAAGTATACTCACTACGAGGCTGTGATCCATAGACAACCTCAGAAAAGGCTAACGTGGTGATGATGATACTATACTGTTGTCCTTGTATTGAGTTTTTTTGGATATGAAGTCCTTGAGCAATAGATGCATTCAGGCACTTGGCACTGAGGATTGCTGCTGTGTGTAACACTATAACCTGCACATAGAGGTCAAGGGACAGCATGGCATGTGCACCGTGTCATACCATACAAAATCTTCCCCACTGGCTGTCAAAAAGTCATGCAACTAGACATTAAAATATTGCAGGAATTCTTGTTGCCTCTAATTATGTGGGCTACTTCTGTCTTCTTCATACTTGAGGACCAACATGTCACAAACACTTGACCATTGTTTTTGACCAAATCAAACAAATATGGTATTTTAGTCTTTTTTTTTTTAACCATACTGGTTGTCAATGCATTCATACTGGGTAGATTGTTTTTGCTAGTCTTGTAGGACAGTTATTTGCTTTTATTTCATACGAGCTTCTTGCTTCTGCGGCAAGAAATGCATATTAACGGGGATATTTTATTGAAAGGGGATCTTATTGATCCAACCAGCGGGAGAATATACCAGATGCTAAGAAGAGTTCAGCACATGATAGGCAAATTCAGGGATATGTCTCTGCAAGAGAATGCTGATGATACTCTCATCCTGAAGACATATGTACCATAAGTTAATAATGTTTAACGATCTTGTATGTTTTTCAAGTCTAAATCTTCTGAATCTGTTACCGATTTCTTTCCTTTTTGATTTGCAGGAAAGAGCTATTGATGTTATCAAGACCTTATCTGAGCAACTGGACTTCTACTTGTATCATTACAATGGGAAAGCTTCAGAGCATCTGTAAGGGGTCTGCTGAACCTTCAGCAACCTTGAGTTACCTATCTGAATGTGGAAAAGCATGATATTTTTCAATCAGAAAGAAAGATTTTATCGAGGTAGTTAGCTTTCATAGAATTTTTATTCACTAAGATGATTATATACTTGTCCTGTATTACATTTTTTTTTAATTTCTTACAGACATTGCCAGGACCAGTACTTACTTCAGTTACTTGATTCAGGGCTCGAAACTTTTCTTTGTGTCAGCATCAGTTCCCGAGTTGTCTAATCTCGACTATCATGCTTTGCACTTGATTTGGACCATGGGGAAACTGCAGCAACAAGTTGATGTGATAGATTGACGCTGGGAATTGTATGTTCTCTATCCTTGAAGATAGTCTGCTACATAAAACCTTTTCTATCCTAAAACTGGAGTACACGTGCATTTATGTTAAAATTAGTTTTGCTTTTACCATAAGTATGTTCTTGAAATTCATTTCCCACCCACCCCCCGTCATGTGGTGTATTGTCATTTATGTGAATGTGGGACATATTTCACCTACATCTGTTAATAGTTGCTACTGTCATCTCATGGTCGTATTGTATTGCAGCTCAAGAAAACTTGCTCTGGCTTCCTTCAAGATGGGAAATAAACAAGCTGCTTACGGACATATTAGACAGTCAAAATTGTTCTCAGAAAGCAGGACTAAATGCACGTCACTTTTGGAGCGGGTGGAAGAAGTTCTCAGAGAGTCATTGCAGATGCTGAATCCACGAAGAAGGTAAAATTATTTGTCTGCTAGCAAAATCTTCTTTCACTCTTTTATGTCAATGCGATATGTGCTTGTCACATTGGTGCATAATTTATTAAGCCATTTTTTATCTGCCAGGTTTCTGAAGCCATCCAAATTGGTGCTTAAGCAATCAAGCTTCAAGAGCTTGATAAGAATATTGCTGCAGAAGCAAGTGAATGAAGCTCTAGGTAATATGTTTTTTATACACTGCAAAACCTTTTTCTTATTATTTGGTTCTATATTTCAATAATCCTTTCAGAAATGAACTTAATGGGACTGCCATTCATTTCTTCCGTATGTTCAAACTTCAAAAATATAACATTCGCAAAAAAGTTATGTGTATCTGGAGCTTAAAAGAATGATGCAATACTGGCATATGGCTCGTCATAGTGATTCATATTCTAAGAAACTTGCCGTTCTTGCAGAAGCTATGCCACTTCAATGACCTGGGAGAGGAGTTCATGAAAATAGAAATGGAGCATGCAGATGAAATGCCCAGTCCTGCTGCCAAGGAACCTACCTCGTACAAGGAGGAAACAAAGGAGACTCGGGATTCTGCTGAATCATTAAGCCAGGCCATGTCAAATCTTAACCTTGAACCTGTGGCTGCTTATCGCAGGAAAGCACAATTTGAGAAAGTGAGGGATG
Source organism: Agave tequilana (assembly GCA_038442645.1). Classification (NCBI taxonomy): domain Eukaryota; kingdom Viridiplantae; phylum Streptophyta; class Magnoliopsida; order Asparagales; family Asparagaceae; genus Agave; species Agave tequilana. The sequence continues at coordinate 10,392 of JAVJIF010018637.1, forward strand.
AAAAACATCCAGGGTTCATCAAAATACCACTTTTTCTCCACTTTCTGAGCAAACAAACCCTAAAATGATAAATAGATTGTGTTTTGGTTCTATTGTAATCCCACGTTTGATGACAACATTGTACAACATCATAAGCTACATGTTTATTATATACATAGTTATGATTTACTTGGATGATGAATATAATATATGAACTCTTTGTTTTATTTGGAATAACTATAGCTACTCATTTAATAATAGACAATATTGATGGAATGTTTAAGGTATCCCTTTTAATATATAGTTGATTTTGAGTTTGATTTTCTCTAGGTAATGTTGTAGCAGTCGTGTTTTCTTTTTTGAGAAATAAACGGTGAACCAATAAGTTCCCATCCTTCATTAAAAAGAATTAATAAAGTAATCTCAAGAAGTGCAAGAACTTAAAATCTATCAATAGTTTATTCACCAATAAGTTCCCATCCTTCATTAAAAAGAATTAATAAAGTAATCTCAAGAAGTGCAAGAACTTAAAATCTATCAGTAGAAACTATGCACACGCAAGTGTCGGTGAAAGAATTGCAGCACTCATGTTTTACCTGATAACCGCATAAATAAAATACTTTAAAAGGCATGACTACCCTCGTTAAGCGGGAAAATAAAATATTTTTTTTGAAATCCAACAAAAAAGAGAGGCCTATATAACCCTGTAAAATATAAATATTCAGTTACAAATTCAGCTGACTATGAAACAAGTAAAACCATAAGAAGATGCACTTCCTTCTCCAATTTGTCTTGAATCCATCAAAAAAAACCCAGCCTGTTTGTTGACAAACCCTCTCCTCTTCAAACCGCTCACAGCAACATCAACATTCTCCTACAGCGCCCTTTTCCTCCACTTGAAGTCAACCCCCAGCCTCCCAGAGGTCAGGAAGCTGCATGTCCTTGTCCTTGTCCATGGCCACCTCCACACAAACTTCAGCCCAGTCCTGGGATCACAGCTAGTCAACCCCTACATTGCCCTCGGCAGCCGGCATGATGGGCCTTGTTGATGTGGGTCACTTCTTTGAGGCCATAGATTTCTACCACGGATGATGAGTGAAGGGCTGTTGGCTGATAATTTCACTTACCCTTTGGTCCTTAGAGCTTGTTATGGGTTGTCTGATGTGGAACAGGGCAGGATTGTTCAGAATTCGTTCGAATTTGATCGAATTCGTTGGGGTTTGGTGCCCAATGTTTACACTCAATCTGCATTTGTGGATATGTTCGCAAAATGTGGCAGCTTTAGGGAAGCTCGAAGGGTGTTTGGTGATATGCCGAGGAGAGATTTGGTGTCATGGGGAGCAATAATTTGCGGAACCATGCAGAGTGGGGATTGTAGTGATGCCTTGAGTCTGTTTAGAAGGATGAGATGGGAAGGGTTTCGGCTTGATTCGGTGACTGTAGCGACGGTTATTCCGACCTGTGGTAGACTAGGAGCTCTGGAATTGGGAATGGGTATGCATTGTTGCGCTGTAAAAAGCAGATTTGTTGACTATCTCTGTCTTTCGAATGCGCTGATTGATATGTACCCTAAATGCGGGTGTACTAGAGTGTAGCTTTTCGTCTCTTTCGGTTATGGAGTACAAGGATGTGGTCCCTTGGAGTAGTTTAATTGCAAGTTACTCGCAGAACTGTGAACACGATCAGAGCTTCGCTGCATTCACTGAAATGATAGGATCTGGAGTAAAGCCAAGCTCGGTTACTTTAGCTAGCGTTCTTCCTAGTTTATCAGAATCAAAGTTGATCAAACAACGGAAAGAGATTCACAGCTACGCATCAAGGCATGGGTTCAAACTGGAAATTTTTGTTGCAAGTGCATTGATCGATCTTTACTCCAAATGTGGGTAGATGAGAGAAGCTGAATTCATTTTCGATATTATGTCGTATAGAGACATTGCCATAGCCAACTCCATGATCATAGGTTACGCCCTCAATCGTGATATGGAGTCTGCATTGAAAACGCTAAAAGAGTTTGAGAAACTGGACCGAGACAGAATTCTGTGATCATTGTGAGTGTTCTCCCGTCTGCATTGAAAACGCTAAAAGAGTTTGAGAAACTGGACTGAGACAGAATTCTGTGACCATTGTGAGTGTTCTTCCACTCTGCAATCGATTCACAATGCTCAATCATGGGAAGGAACTCCATGCTTATGTGCTTTGAGCCGCTCTACAGTCAGAAATTTCTGTCAGTAATTCCTTAATCAGTAAGTACTGCAAGTGTGGGAACCCAGAACAAGGGAATAACGTTTTCGAACAGATGGTAAACATAGATATCGTAACCTACAACACTGTAATTGCTGCATTTGGAATGGGGATCAAGCAATCGTATTCTTTGAACGTATGGAGGAGAGAATTCATCTGGATAAAGTGACGTTTATAGCGTTGCTATCAGCTTGCAGCCATGCCGGTCTCATTGAGAGAGGCGTATCTTTCTACAATTCGATGGGGGAAGTGTACGGTGTTGTTCCAGACATGGTGCACTGCTCATGTATGGTGAATCTCTCACGGCAGAGCTGGGAACTTAGACGATGCATGGGATTTTGTCAGGAAGATGCCCGTTGAGCCTGGAATCAATATGTTGGGAAGCCTATTAGGAGCTTGTAGAGTTCACAAGCGGCTAGACCTTGCCAAACTCATCTCACACCGGATTTTTGAGAAGAAAACAGAAGATCCAGGGTACCACGTTCTTCTCTCGAACATATATGCTGATGCCGGGAGATGGGAAGATGTGAAGAAGGTTAGAGCAGTGATGAAAGAGAGGAGGTTGACGAAGAAGCCTGGTAGTAGTTGGATTCGAGTTGGATGTCATGTTCATTCATTCCTTGCCAGGGATATGTCAAACCGCGAATTTGACAAAATATATGAGATTATGATTGTCTTAGTCTTAGATATGAAGGATGAGGGATATGTTCCTCTTATGAGCTCTATTTGTGTAATTTAAGAGATGATGATATTGACATAACACTGTAATATCAATCTTTTTATTTAATTTTTTCATAAAGTTATAACAATAAAATGTAAGCGTTAGTCACATCTTGTGTGATATTCAATTTGATATGGTCTTCAAGAGGAAGTGCATAAAGTTGTATGTTGTTTGGTATTAGTTTGTAGTTGGTTTGTTTTCTACTGTTGGGTTGGTGAAGATTCTATCTTACTAATCATTGTTTACTATAATAAGAGTGATGATGAAGAATTAGGGAACTTACTTAAGAAAGCAACTGTCTAATAGTATATTATTATTATTGTGAGAAGGGTTTCTATTATTGGCAAAGACAAAGTGTACGCTCATCTCATCAGTCAAATTGATGCTTGAGCTACAAACATCCACCTTTTTGCAGGGTCTTTTAAAAACCCTAGAGCCAGCCTAAAAGGGGATAAAATTTAAGGACGAGGCAGATGATCAGGGTGAGGATTCTTCAAGATCAGATTTTCTTTAGCTACTTTACAAAAATATGATGGGATGTGTTACCAAAAAAAGGGGAAAAAAACACACATGACCCAACTTGGCTTCTCTCCAAAGCAAACACAATGCAATCTGTGTCCAATATTGTAATCATCAAACAGATCTTATCTCTTATTTCTTCCACATTCTCATTGAGCTACAATTCTCAGATTCATCATACAGATGTATGCTTGTGTTGATTCACTGTATTACATAGGTGCAACATAAGTTGTAGAAGAATCGCGAACTGTAAGAAGAATCAAGTGAAGAGAAACTATCCACTAATTAACAAGAAAAGCTTACATTGGCGCATAATCATGCATTTTAGTACACTACAAATGTATTCTCCTCCTCTCAGTGATTCACACAACATGAATCCTGTAACTCTCAATGTACAGAGGGCAAGCAACCGCGACCATCCCTCTTCACCTCCCAAAATTGAAGCATATCATCATTCCAACTGCAGAAAGACGATGCTTAACTGGAGGTTCGCTCGAGGAAGAAACCTTTGGACATGGTGTATTGCTTCTATCTAGTTTAACAAACTCAACCAAAACCTGCACAACATTCAACTCCATGAGCACGTATAACTAAACTTCGCTATTACTACCTAAGATCAAGTATCTTACTCATGAAACATTCAACACATGTAAACTTGCTAGTTTTATCTACTTGACGCATTCCCAGTATCCTTAACAGAGTTTGCGGCAGCATTTCCGTTAGCATGCAACATGTGATTACTCATTTGCACCAGATGAGCCTGTTCCGATGTCTTTTTTGCTCCCTGTAGTAATCAGAACTATTGAACTGACAAAAATGGCAAATGGAAACATAGATCAAGAATCATTTTCTAAATGGGAAGATGTCCCAACCTGCGGCTGACTGTTGTTGGTCTTCTGTGTTGCTTCTAAGCTGATACATTGTTGCTGCTGCAGTTGATCCTTGGATCTTGATGAAGGTCCAACATCTGAAACTGGCAATGGATTTACCATTGATCCTGTTGCCTCGTTCATTGAACTCCCTTTCGCTGCAAGGCCAGAAAAAGGGTTGAAGAGCGGTGCACGAGGCAATAACATGGGAAATCCCTGCCCGTGCCCGGGGATTCCAAACAACTGAAGACCAGTTGATCCCGGAATCCCATGCAAGCCTGTGGTCCCTGGGATTGATGAGCAAGGGAATTGTGATGTGTGCGTCGAAGGGACTGGAATCATTGGGCAACTTGGAGAGCCGTTCATGCCGAGCATTCCCATTCCATAACTCAATCCCATGCCCATCCCCATTCCTACACCCATTGGTGAGAGATGAGCCATTGGAGGCGCGCGAATGTGTTGCATTCCAGGTGGTAACATCATTGGAGGAGGCATGCATAATCCACTCCCCATAGACATCATCTGTGTTGACGCAGAAATAAATTTCTGAGGCACACCAGTACACTTAGAACCTAACAAATGAGACTCGCTAGCAGGCTAAAGAACACACCTGAACTTGCAGCTGAAGGGTTTTAAGGTACTCAATGGCCTCATCAAGCATCGAAGCCTTGTCCACCTAGAAAAGAAGAATGATCTCTTTCATCACATCTACTGCACCATTAACATCAAAGGATGTACTACACTAGATTTTTACCTTATTACAGTTGGGTATAAGCTCTTGCAACGCACGCATTTTCTCATTTATCCTATCCCTTCGCCTCTGTTCACAAGGAAACCACAGGATACGGAACATTGCAATCCCAAACCCAGAAAACAATCACAGTTTAGAACAAAACAGTTATATATTCACTCACTCTTTCAGACAAATTATGCACTTCTGCAGCGCGGCTTCGCTTTGTGCTCGTGCCTCCTCGCCCAGTAGGTTTCTTCAAGCCAGTCGACTCATCGTCAAGATCCTAAGAGAAAAGAAATTAGTCCGCAATCTTTTGCGCATAGCAAAGACATAAATTTGTAAAAATGTTCTTGTATAAGAAATTTTCTTCTTTCTCGATACATACTTCGCTATGGTACCCAGAATCCTCTCTTTCCCGATTCTTTTTCTTCGCTCTGTGCTTCAGATCATTGGAAGCAGCCCCAGCACTGTTTTCTGAGCACACAGAAGAAGAAGCAACAATGGCATCAGGACCCTTTTCGGCTTCATGCCTTCCTACAGCCACACTCGCTGCAAAGCTTGAGCTCTGATGATTAATGTGATGATCAGGTGAAGTGCCATTGTTGTTAGGAACCACACTATTGTTTTGATGATCTTTCCGAGTTGCATCCTCGCGACAAACAGCCTCTGATCGCTCAACGCATAATGCATCCCCTTTCGCAGCCTTTGCAGCTGATCTCGTCTCCACCTTCTGCAAATCTAAAGTTGAACCACCCTGCGCTCCACTAGACTCTACCAGTGTGGATTCCATAGGGGCAGTACTCGCAGTAGCCAAAGACACCTTCTCATTGGCTTTCAACCTATCCAAGCTCTCAATATTGGCTCTAGCGACCGAAGCAGGCCTCGAGAAATGAGAGAAATTCATCAAGCCAATGCCACTGCCAGCCCCCAAAGGCTTCGAAGCTGGTACTATGTCTTGCTTCTGAAACTGGCCTTGGCCTTGGTGAATACTGGTAGGGCCGCTACCACCAACAGAGAAACCTGGCAGTCTAGATTTAGTATTTGCAGCCGAACTCTGGCATTGCTGCGCTGATGGAAATAGATGGTTGGCCCTAAATTTGCTAGGCTCTGGACCTTCTCTGAGAGCTTTAGAACTGTGGCCATCTTCCACATTATGGAAGTCCTTAACAGCAAAGCCATTGCTCCTCTCAGTGTTTGATGGCGGATTCGGGTTGATGCCAGCCAAGTCAGAGAAGAACTCTGAACAGAGAGGATTCTCCATTGGGTAATTAATCCAAGGGGCCATATCATCATCCTGGGAATTCAATCCTATATTGGCGCAAGGGACGGCAGGCAATAACTCATTCACCGTAGAATTCATGGCTTCAAACTGGGCAAACTTTTCGATTGTGGAACCTCTGCCATCTTTCTCTTGAACTCTGAGGTTGTGGGAAGGGAAAGGTGTGGGGTAAGAGCTCTTCTTGGGTCTGTTGGATTGTCCTTGCATCACAATCTGACCATTTTCCCATAAAAGCTCGACGAATTCGTGATCAGGCCTAAATGAGCATGAATCAAACAACTGATCCAAATCCCATAAAAAAAAAATGAAAAATTTTCAACACAAGGGGAATGAGGAGACGACTTACATGAAGGACGAGACATCAGAGCTGCAACTGGCCACCTTGGATTGTGTAGATTCAAGCTTTGCTTTCGTCGCGGCCCGATTGAATTCAGAGAGAGGCATGATGGATTGCGCAATTCTCAATTAGGCTACTAGGATAGTGAAGTGAATTTGAAGCCTATAATCCACTTCTTAAAAAATTACTACGCAAGAAGAGCTCCCTTCAAGAAACAAAGAACTTTTCACCCAAAAAATTTAGGACAGCCCTCTTTCAAACGGCACAAATCAAAACAAACTGAAATAATTCAAGGGAAAAAAAAAAAAAACCATTAACAAGAAACAATCAAAACCTCTCTGCTCTGTCAGTAATCTCCGCAAACCCATCAACTATACAAGATCCACACTGGGAGCTGAACCCAAATGGAAATAACCTTAGTATTAAACCAGAAGGATAAGGGAAAAAAGAAAGAAAGAAAGAAAGAAATAGACATGCAACGAGCTTGAGCTGAAGAGTTTGGAGACCTCCCCCTTCACTATTCTTTCTTTCTCTTCTTCTCAACGATTTTTCCAGAAATGATTAGCTTTGGGACCAACCAGAGGCTGCCATCCAATGGCCAGGATTTGTTTCTTGTGCCTGCAAGTTCTTAAGAGGAATAAGAGATAAGGTCCCCTGTCCACACTCTACAAGACATTTTTTGAACATGTACTGTGATGATGGAATAAAAGTAGATCAAGTAAAATTGTTGTCAAAAAGAGTATAAAATAATTGGATACTCAATCTATGGACCCATCTCTCACTTTCAATAAAATTATGTGGAGGAGATTTGATGTGCTCATTGTTGTGGGATTAAGGACATAGATTGACTTGTATTAATATAACCCTTGTTTTAGTGGGCTAATTCCCCCTTGGGAAGACAGTATGGTTTGTTTGGATTCCTGTGTAAGTTTTTAGTATTATAGAGACACACATGGGGCACATAAAAGGGGATAAAAGTTAAAGGAGCAGTCTTTAAGTAGGGAGAATTTTGAAACAGGGGAGAGAGGTGCATATTTTATTAAGTTGGACTTATAATAAGAGTGCTTAAGGTCTTAGATTTGGAGGTTATTGGTCCCCACTTTCAAACTTAAACCATCCAACCAAAGAAATGGTTGCTGGTTTTGTCAAAATTAATATTCTTGTTGATTTTTTTTAGGGAAAACACAAACCAAAACCTAAACCCAAACTCTGCAAAATTAATATTCTTGTTGTCGTAACAAATAAATAGTTTAGCTTCTATCTTCTACTGAGGCCCGTTTGGATACCACAACTCTTTTTGTACAAAATAATCATTGAAATAGAGATAAACCAATTTCTTTTCTTTCTTACTGTTTGTGCTCGTTGGGCCAGAAAAGAGAACGATAACAAAGAAAAGGAACAAAAAAAAAAAACTATAAACATAGACTAAAGGAAACGGCAACGTGAATGGTGCTAAAATTCTAAAACAAAAAAATTGATGCTAAAATTCTAACAAAATTTTTTTTTGAAGAGAGTTTATAAGACGTGAATTATAGAAAAATATCAGAAGTTCAAAATATGGTTTTTGTTATGATAGTTCAAAGAAGGCTCTCTACCAAATATCCTTCAATCCTCCATCCTCCAACCACCAGCCACCCTAATGAATATAGTTACTATTGACTGCATAGTAACCCAAAGTTTATTTATAAATAGCCCCTTCTTGATTTATTTCAATGTACACTTCAGAAATCAATAAGAATTCTTATTTCTACTCTGTCTTTATAATTATCTGTTTCGGTGTTATAATTTCTCGGGTTTTACAACACGTTATCTGTACGAGCGTTCTAATTCTCTCACCAGCCTCTACCTCCGTCAGCTCAGAGAAAAAATTCTATCACAAACCTCTACCTCTATTAGCTTAAGGTAAAAGTCTTGTCACGAGCCTCTACTTCTATTGCTCAAGGAAAAGTACTATCACAAGTCTCAGCCTTTATCTCTACTATCTCAAAGTAAAAATGACAAGTTATTCTACTTATAATACTCTATAACACCACTACTATATATGAAAGGAGGCTTTATCACCTATTTATAGTAAAGTGATGTGATTACGAAAAACTAGATTATTATACTAATTATATTCATATACCACTACTATATATGAAAGGAGGCTCTGCCACTTATATATAGTAAAGTGCTATAATTATGACAAGCTAATAATATTTCTTCTTATTATTTTTACTAACCTCTCAATTGATGCTTACGTGGAATAAACCCCAAGGTACCAATATTATATATTTTATTGTTCTGCTATTTATATCTACATAAACACTCACTGAAAAATTTACTAAGTAGCGTGGTGTGCCGATATTTATTTTTTATTATTACTTTATTAATTAAGTCTGCAAAACACTCACCAAATAGTGTGGCGTGCCTATATTATAGCTCATAAATATATGTAATATAATGCATTTATTTTACCATCTTCTTTATTATAATATTTAATTGTATTAAATATAAATTGCTTTTTCTCTCTCCTCTAACGGCTATAAACGGCTAGGTTTTACTCTATAAATTGGTGAATTCAAAACCACATAACTCACTTCTTAATATCTCTTCATTCTTAATTTTCTTCATCATCTTCATAAGCTTTTTAGTCAAAATTTTCACAAGATGCTTAGTCTATTTTTTGAAGTTTATTATTGCCGTCGTCATCACTTATATTATTATCTTTTTTGCTATAGATATGTATCCAAGTGTTTTCAACTGAACCTTTTAATTTTAATGTTCATCTTTCCTCTTTTGTTTGTCGCTATTATGAATGAAATGTAAGTTTTACTATTTTTGTTGTGAAATAAAATATTATAATCCTAATTATTTTTGTATTTTATTATAGTTATCACCATGTCAAATTTTGTAAAGTTTGAATTCATTCTACTTGATATCACGGGAAGAAATTATATGTTTTGGGTTATTGACATAGAAATACATCTCGAGTCAATGGGTATCACTAAAACTATAAAAGAGATGAACTTTACGTCAACGCAAGATACGGCAAAAGCGACGATTTTTATCCGTAGACATATTGATGAATGTTTAAAATGTGAATATCTCACAGTAAGAGACTCAAGTGTCTTGTGAAAAAATCTCAAAGAAAGATTTGATCGTCAAAATAAAGTTGTGATCCCTGTCACACGTGATGAATGAAATGCTTTACGCTTTCAAAACTTCAAGAAAATCAGCGATTATAACTCTACAATATTCATAATAGTATCCAAATTGAAATTCTGTGGGATAAATATCACAGAGGAAGAAATGCTGGAGAAAACTTACTCCACATTTCATGCATCTAATATAACACTGTAATAATAATATCGGTTGCGTGGTTTTAAGAAATATTCTGAACTAATTTCATCTCTTTTTGTGACAAAGAAGAATAATGAACTTTTGATCAAAAATCATCAGTCTCGGCCTACTGGTTCAGCAGTATTTTCAGAAGTAAATGCTGCATTTTCTAAAAACTATGGATGAGAATATAATCATGGTCATGGTCGTGGACGTGGTCATGGTCATGGACGTGGCTGTGGGCGCGGTCGAAGTGGTTTTTACAACCATTCATAAAACAACGCGATCCACAAGAAGCATCATGTAGACAGATATGATAAAAGAAAAGCTGTTAGTGAAAGTTCTTTTCAGAATCCTGAAGATTTCTGCTATAAATGTAGCTCCAAAGGGCACTGGTCTTGAGTGTGTCGAACACCGGAGCACTTTTGTAAGCTTTACAAGGCATCCTTGAAAGAAAAAGAAAACAAAATGAATTTCACTGAACATGATGATCGTATGGATAATTCAACTCATCTTAATGCTTCATATTTTACTAATGATTTTACTGATCTTTTAACCCATCGTGATTTTACTGATCTTAGATATATAATTGTATTATCATGTTTTATTATTTGTAATTGCCAAATTTATCTTTGAATGTAATATTTCATTTATAATAATATGCTTATTCTCATCAAATAATTTATTTTGCATGAAGCTTGATATAGATTATTTTAATGATAAAGTCAAGATCAAAACTAGAGATATTTACATGCCATAAAGTGGTACAACACGCACTATTCTCAAACATAAAAGGTACTTCTCTAATTTAAAACCAACAAAGGCAATTATTAAGACAATATAAGGTCCTGTAGACTTGATTGAAGGAACTGGTAATGCCAGCTTTGTATTGCCAAATAGAACAAAAATTTTCATAAAAGACACTTTGTTTTCATCAAAATCTAAAAGAAATTTATTGAGTTAATGATATATATCTTCATGGATATGATACTCACTCTGCAACTGAAGGAAATATAAAGTAAATGTATCTTACTACTTTTGTATCAAGAAAGAAATATATATTAGAACAACTACCAAAACTTTCCTCAGGATTGCATTACACATATATAAATGTGATAGAGTCGCATATGATAGTTAAAGAAGAAACAGAGACATTAATTCCGTGGCATAACTATTTAGATCATCTTGGTTCAATAATGATCCGAAGAATTATTGAGAATTCACATGGACAACATTATAGGGCCAGAAGATCATTCAAACCAGTAAAATTTCATGTGAATCTTGTTCTCTAGAAAAGTTAATCATGAGACCATCACCAGCTAAAATAAAAACTGAATCACCTATATTCTTGAACATATCCAAGGTGATGTATGTGGGCCTACCTACCCACTGTGTGGACTATTTCGATACTTTATGGTATTGATAGATGCTTCTAGTAGATGGTCACACGTTTGTCTATTATCAACTTGCAATGTGGCATTTGCGAGATTTCTTACTCAGATAATTAGAATACGAACACAATTTCCTGATTATACAATCAAGAAAGTTAGACTCGGTAATGCTGGTGAGTTTATGTCACAGGCCTTTAATGATTATTGTATGTCAATTAGGATAGTTGTTAAGCATCATGTTACCCATGTACATACACAAAATAGTTTGGCAGAATCACTGATTAAGCGCCTCCAGCTTATTGCTAGACATTAATAATGAGAATAAAATTTTCTATTTATATATGGGGTCATGCAATTTTACATGCTCATTAATTCACATCAGACCAAGTGCATATCATGAGTACTCTCCTCTACAATTAGCATTTGGTCAAGAACCAGATATTTTCCATCTTAAAATTTTTGACTGTGCGGTATATGTACCGATTGCTCCACCACAACGTACAAAAATGGGTCCTCAAAGAAAATTGGGAATATATGTCGGCTTTGAATCTCCTTCTATTGTAAGATATCTTGAACCTAAAATTGGTGATGTTTTTACAACTCGGTTTACTGATTACCATTTCAATGAGGTAATTTTTTCAGCATTAGGGGGAGAAAATTAACAGCTGGAGAAAGAGATTACATGGAGTAGACCATCTTTATTGCATCTTGATCCTTACACAAAACAATGTGAGTCAGAAGTGTAAAAGATTATGAATTTACAAGAAATAGCAAATTAATTGCCAGATGCAATGACCGACATGAAAAGAGTGACTAAATCATACATATCAGCTGTAATTCTCCTACTTAGATTGAAATCCCAAAAGGACAATCCGAGAATAAAGTCACTAATGAGTCTAAAACATGCCTAAGCGTGGTAAACCAATTGGTTCCAAAGATAAAAATCCTCAAAAAAAAGAAGCAGATAAGCATGATGACCCCAATGTGAAAGAATGTGTTATAGAAGAAACAAAAAATAAGACAAATCAAGAGATAGAAAATTCTGAAGGTATAGAAAATCATGAGATCTCTATTGATTATGTCAATACAGGAGGATTATGGAATCGAAATGAGATAGAAAATATGGATGAAATATTTTTTTAATTCTATAGTATGTGATATTGTTAACGAAAGTGAGGATCCTGACCAAGATCCGTCACTAAATGTCAAAATAGACATGATTGGACAAAATAGAAAGACGCTATAGAAGCTGAATTGAATTCTCTTAATAAGCGTAAAGTATTTGGACCTATTATCCTCACGCCTGAAGCCGTGAGACCAGTAGGATACAAATGGATTTTTGTGCAAAAATGCAACGAGAAAATGAGATTGTGAAATACAAAGCTCGACTTCTTACTCAAGATTTTTCACAAAAACTTGAAATTGATTATGAAAAAAAATATATTCTCTAGTAATGGAAGAAATTACGTTTAGATATTTAATCAGCCTAGTAGTTTCTAAAAATTTAGAAATGCATCTTATTAATGTTGTTACAGCTTATTTATATGGGTCGCTTGATAGCGATATTTATATGAAAATCCCTGAAGGATTTAAGATGTCTGAATCATTAAGTTCAAAACTCAAATGATTATATTCGATCAAATTACAAAGATCGTTATATGAGTTAAAATAATCAGGGCGCATGTAGTATAATCGCTTAAACGAGTATTTGTTAAAAGAAGGATATGTGAATAATCCTATATGCCCATGTGTTTTTATAAAGAAAACAACATTCGAATTCATTATCATTATTATACATGTTGATGATTTAAACATCATTGGGACTCATAAAGAAGTTCTAGAAGCAATGATGTATGTAAAGAATGAATTTGAAATGAAAGACTTTAGGAAAACCAAATATTGTATTGGTTTACAGATTGAGCACTTTCAAAGTGGAATACTTTTGCATCAATCAAATTATACTGAAAAGGTCTTGAAACGCTTTAACATGGATAAAACGAATCCTTTAAACACTCTAATGTTTGTTAGATCATTGAATGTGAAAAAAGATCTATTTCGCCCTCACGAAGATAATGAAGAGGTTCTTGGTTATGAAATATCATACTAAGTGCAATTAGAGCTCTAATATATCTGGCTAATTATACCTGATCAGATATAGCATTTGCTACTAATTTATTAGTAAGATTTAGATCATATCCTATACGGAGACATTGGAATGGTATCAAACATGTATTTCGTTATCTTCGAGAAACAACTAATTTTTATTTGTTTTATTCCAGAGGATCAAAATAAGAAATGATTAGTTATACAGATGCAGCTTACTTGTCAGATTCACATAAAGTCAGGTCTCAAATAGGATATGTGTTCACATGTGGAGGTACAACGATCTCTTGGCGTTCACAAAAGTAGACACTTATTGCCACTTCTTCTAATCATGCTGAAGTCATAATAATCCATGAAGCAAGTCAAGAATGTGTATAGCTAAGGTCTGTAACTCAACACATCCAATAAACTTGTGGATTACCAGTCAATAGAGATCCAACAGTACTGTTTGAAGACAACGATGCATGCGTGATCGTACCAAGTACATACCCGTGAACTTCTCATTCAGTCAAGAGCTTGGAAAGGATAATAAAATTAATATTCAATATATCTGATCAAGTGATAATGTGGCAGATCTCTTTATAAAGGCACTTTCCACTACAACTCTCAGAAAGCTTATTCGTGATATTAGGATGCGTCATATGCGAGATTTATGAAGAAGAGCTACTCATGTCAACTTGAGGGAGAGCTTACGTGGCTGCACCCTTTTTTTCTTACTATAGTTTTCCTACAGGGTTTTCCTGGTAAAGTTTTTAAAAGGCGGCATAGAACACAAATACAGAGATGTACTTTTTTTTCCTTTGCTATGATTTTATCCCACTGGGTTTTTCTAGCAAAATTTTTAATGAGACATCATGTATGGTGGACAACCAAGGGGAGTGCTATGATAGGTTAAAAGGTGGCTCTCCACCAAATACCCTTAAATCCTCCATCCTCCAACCACCAGCCACCCGATATGGTTACTATTGGCTGCATAGTAATATAAAGTTTATCTATAAATAGGCCCTTCCTGATTCATTTCAATGTATACTTCAGTAATCAATAAGAATTCCTACTTCTACTCTGTCTCTAGAATTCTCTGTTTTGATATTATAATTTCTCGGGTTTTGCAATAGTTTCGACATTTTTAGAAATTTCTCCTCATGTTATGAGAGGATGAGGGAGACCCACCTTTTTTTTTAAAAAAGGGAGAGATATCAAGCCGATATTTTTTTATAGTCGATGCTATGGATAACTGTAACCCTGAGGGGATGAAAATTTCTCTAAACATGTTGGCATCTTGTCCCTATGAGAGAGAGAGAGGATAAAAAATAGGGATGATAGAGTTTTTAAACTCATTGACAGAGGTTCGGTCGACTGGGCGGTCGACTAACATACACGAGTTTAAATCGGTCGACCGATATTGCACGAGAGAAGAAAATCCAGTTGGCGGTTGACCGTGTGATCGACCAACCTAACTTTCTGAGATCAACCGAGAATTGGGACTTGGATCACGGTCGACCGGCCTAACTCTAGCATTAATAGAGAGTTGGGGGGTCTGCTGGTCGACCGGCTGATCGATCGTACACTTGGAGCCATTTTTGGGTATCATCTTGCTGAGTGAGTTCTTGAGAGAATCTTTGTAATCCGCTTGTAAATCTTGTGTAAGTTATCAATAGATCTTTCTCTTCTACCTCGGGGACGTAATCATTTTGCCGAAACTTATAAATCTAAATCTTCTCTCTTGTGTATGGTTTGTGATCAGGGTTTGTATTCTTTGGCTGGTTCTAGGTTCAACAAGTAGTATCAGAACTCTAAGCAACTTTTGGACTTCGTTTGATTGGTGAAGCTTGGATCTTGTAGATTTGAGACTTTAGTGGGATAAAAATCAGATTTTTACAATATTGGATCTCATCTTCAATCTTTTGGTGGAGAGATCAATTGAAAACTCTTCTTAAGGTTTCAATTTGAGGTAAAAATATGAACTTTATCATTTATAGTTTCATTTCGTAGTTGTTCTGGTTTGTTGGTTGAGAATACTGGATAAATGGCCGGAGAAACATCTGATGGGAGTAGATCTTTTGTAGTAAAGAACATTCAGAATGTTCATTATATAAAGATTGATGTGGTGAAGTTTGATGGCACAAACAATTTTAGATTGTGGAGATGCGAGGTATTGGATGCGCTAAATGCGTAAAATTTGAAGGATACACTTAATCTTCAAGAAAGACCGGCAGAAGCAGATGAGAATGTTTGGAAGAAGTTGAATATGATGGCGTGTGATGTCATTAAGTCTTACTTAACACAGGATCTAAAATATGATGTGATGAATAAGACTTCTGTGAAGAAGATTTGAGATATTGTCGCAAGCAAGTACTTGACGAAGAGTGTCGAGAACTGCTTGCATTTGAAGAGAAGACTTTACCATTTTCAGTTGAAGAAAGAAACCTTCATTAGAGATCACATTAGCTCTATGCGAAGCTTCTTGCTGATTTGGCAAATTTGGATGTAGTAATCGAGAATGAAGACAAAGCGTTGATATTGTTGAGTTCTCTCTCCGATGAGGGATATGAGACCTTTGTGCTTACCTTAATCAATGGGAGAACATCCCTTAGCTACAATGAGTTAATCATTGCTCTTGTGAATCTTGAATTGAGGAGAAAAGATAAAGAGTGTTTTTTCAGTGACACATCAGCAGAGGTATTGGCCGCAAGAGAAAGTAGTCCAAATCAAAGAAGAGAAAACCAGTAGAGATCAAATTGAAAGCCTATGGTTGGTAATCATATATTAGAAAAGGATCAGTGTGCCTTCTATAAAGTGAAAGGACACTGGAAAAGTGATTGTCCAAGACTCAATAAGTCGAAGGAGTTAATCGGTCGCTAAGATTGCACATTTATTATCATATTCTCATACTTATTATAAAATAAACTCTGCTTTTTCCTAACTATTGTTTAATTTATTTGCAAGCTCATTCCTAAAGGAGAGTGAAGAGAAATGAGCCCAAAAGCCCATCAAATTCTGAATTAAATCATAATAAATTTGAAATCAGGGAATCAGGGCAAATCTTGGCAAATCAGAGAGGTTGAAAACTGATTGAAATGAATCATCTCAAATCAAGCGGTTGAAGCCAAAGATCAAAGGACATTTTATCACAATTCCGGAGCTGTAATGAGAAATCCAGTTGAAGATAAAGCCAGAACACAAAACCAGGGACTACCACCAACAGGGTGTGGCCACCTGGCCACATGCTGGCTGCGGAAACACGGCCAAAGCCGCGTTTCAGTGGCTGTTTTAGTAAGTTAGCGGGAGCGTTTGCTCCCCCTATCTTCATATGCTCTCATATGGTGGGTTTTGCCTATAAATACTGGGATTTTCAGAGCGTACATGGTGGACCAAGCAGAGAATAGAACTTAGGATAATTTGTAGTTTGTAACTTAGCTTTTTAGTTTTCTTTTTATGTAATTTTTACTTTTCTTTATGTAACTGAGAGGAGAGACAAGTTTCATGGAGGAAGGAGATCAAGCTTGTACTGAGGGTGACACCGGTGTAAGTAAGTCTTTTCTTTCATTATTATTTGAATTGAATCAAAATTTCTTTTTCTTTCTTTACTCTTATTTTCTTTTACTCTCCTCTAATGTGTTGCAATCCAAGAGAATCTGATAGCCTCGAGACTGCTTAGTCGTTGTAAGTGCCCTTGATGGCTTATGGTGATAAACAACCCTTCTCTTGCTAGTATAGTTTGCCCTTTTATTCGTAGTGTAGATCGAGAATAGGGAAGATCCTATACGCCATGCTTGATTGCCTTCAAAGATAAGGTAAGTTGTCGCAACGGATCCAAGGTATATGAGCACTGAAGAGGCAAGTAATGTTTATGTTGTCTTTCTTTTCTTTTATTCTTTAGTTTCAATATCACAATCTCCAACCATTTTTATCACCCTCTTCAATTTCTTTGTAAATAATCCATTTTTCACTTTCTCACCTTCTAAATCTACCACTTTCTCCCTAACTCACTTTAACCCAATTTTTCCTTTTTCTTTTAAAGAACTAAAGAAGAACTTTAACCATACTTTGTATCTTAAAAGAAGACTTACTAAAAAAAAGCTTCCATCGCTAGTCCCTCCTTGTGGATCACGACCCGCATAGCCACTTGCTATTGCGGTAAAATTAAGCACTTGCACATCTCTATTTTAAAGTTCTGAAATTCTGTATTCTTGTGTGCAGGTTCAAACTCAATCAAAATTTTGGCGCCGTTGCCGGGGATGGACGGAAAGTTTCTCTCTTTAAAAGTTTACATTTTTTGTTAACTTTCTTCTTTATCTTTTGTACAGATTTAACAACAAGGAATTCTTTCGGCAGTGGACTCATAAGTTGCATTGGACTCTGCTCAAGAAAGCAGAGCCAAGAAACCCTCAGATTTGCTACATTCCAGTGACAAAACTGAGTGAACTACTAACCTGTATTTTTGCACGTTGGCTGAATTGAAAATCTGAATTTCTGTAGCATTTATCTCCTTGTTTGACTCATTGTATATACATTTTTAATACAACAGTAAAAAGTTGATTGTAAATGCTAAAAATGATTTAGACTTTACATTTAGGCACGTGTCTATTTTATTTCATTTTCTATTTACTATTAAAGAGTGCGGGAGCCAAGGTATGTGTGCATAGCATTTAGTATAAGGTTCATTCTTGTATGAAAAATTGCTTGAATGTTACTTTTTCTATATACTTGTACACTACACTAAATTGATTTAAGGGCTTGTCCTATAAACAAGATAAGGTGGGGAAGTCATTACCCTCCCTTAGCCCACAAACAATCTCCTCACTCACTCACCCAAGCCTAACTAAAAATGAGTAGACGTTGGCCCTAGGGACATCTCGGACTCAATTAGGAGACTATCCTAAGGGGGAAAGGTGTTGGAATTTGACTCCTGCCAAATCAGTGTCTAGGAAGCGGATTAAGGGCCGAAAGCCCGAAGGTTGGTGATTACTTAATTAAGGAACGTTTTTAACGGATAACCTCCCACCAATCTTGCCCTGACCTGGCTGATTAGCTTGTGGTCAAAGTCTGTATTATACCTCCTATGGACAGTCTAACCAGTTAGTAGGAGTCATCGAGGTCAAAGGTCTACCCTAAGTTAGGTTAGAATTTTTTCTTTTTGCTTGCTTATTTGTTTTTTTTCTTTGTTTGTGTTTTATTGTGTGATATGGCTTATAACAACAAATTTACCAATTTTAATGGTAATCCATATTACACATCAACCTCTTTTAGGATATTACCAACCCGGCATATCATAACTTTAACCAACTTAGTGTGCCGGATTGGTCTTATCCGAATTAATATAACCTATGCCCCCAATCTTATAATCATAATTTCCAGAATAATTTTAACTCTTCACAGAGTCAGTGGGGACTCACCTCTCCCGAGTCCAATTTTTAACCAATTTGCCCTCCTTATCCACCTTGTCCACAATATTTCCAAGATTCATACTCAGTTCTACCAGTCCAAAATAGAAAACCATCAATTTTAGAAAAGAGTATGCGTGAGTCCAAATAAAAATCACAAAATCTGATGGACTCACAATTTCACCACCAATTCCAAGACAACACTTCATCTTTTCAACAAAACGATGAACCAATCATTGAAAAGATGCTTGAAGCCATGACTCAGGCTCAAAACGCTCGTAATCATGACATAGATATGATGGTCCAAACTCTACGTTCTCAACGTTTGGCCAGTTCTGATGTCGCTAACCATTCTGTTAGAGCTGAAGAGTCATTTTGTTTTGGAAAATAAGGTTCCATTTCAGAACAATCATTTGAACTTGCCCAAACTCTAAATTTTGAAAATGACATTGACAGTTTGGCAAGTTATCCCTTTCCTGAAATTGAACTTGAGAATGAATATGATCATGAACCTCAACTTAGTGATTCAATTCTACTTCCTGATTCAATTATCTGATTTCAATCTTTTTCCTGAGTCAACATTGGATCCTGTGCCAATTCATAATGAAATTGAATTGCCCATCTTTGATGATCATTTTATTGAACTTGACCAATTTCATACTTTTGAAAGTCCCATTGACAAATTGACAAGTTCTCATTTTTATGAAATTGAACTCAATGAGAAATGTGACCTCTAATTCTCCAACTTGTGATCCAGTTCAAATTTTCGAATCAATATTGACTTCTGTTTTGTTACCCGACTTGAGTAATATTTTAGAGTCAACTTTGATTCCCACACCTGTCATTCTTGAACTTGAATCACCAATATTAAGTCACATTCCATTGTGAGAAAATGAATATGGACTTGAGTTTCAACTTCTTAATTTGGACTCACTTCCTGAACCAGTCTCGACTCCTGAACTTTTACTTGACTTAAGTCACTTTTCAGAGTCGGTATTAGTTCCCGTACTTCCTAAGTCCAAGTCAATCATTCTATCTTTTCACACTCCATTTTGGGACAAGGCGGTTGACAAAATTGATTCCGAAATCAATTATGAAATTTGGAAATTAGTTGGGGTCAAATTTTTAATAAAAATCCTTCATGTATACATCATTTTAGTAGGTTATATTAGAGAGATTTCTGGTGGGTTCCTCCAAACTCCATGCAAAGTCGATTGGACCGCATTTCGTGGACCAATCAGACCACCACCGGAACCACCACCTTAAGATAGTATTTTCCTTCCCTGTCTTCTTTTTCATGCATCTATGCATTAATTTATACGTTGAGGACAATGCATGAGATATGTGTGAGGGAGGGTTCTAACATAACCTAGATTTTTCGTTTTATTAAAAAAAATTAACATTTTCTTTACTTTTGAAAAACTTTTTGAAAATAGAAACAATATTTTGACATATTTTTTGTAAGAAATTGAGTCAATTTTAAGGAATAGGAAAATCAAAATTAGGATTTCTTATACTTGGTCAAAATAAGATTATTTGTTTGATTTTTAGTGTTAGGAAGATAATTTGTCAAAGTAATTTAGTCCTTTGCCTTGATGAAATATGCACACTTCATACACTTACACACTTAGTATTCAAAAACAAAGAGTCTTATGCCTTATATATATATAAAAAAAAAAAAAAAGAAAAAAATCTATGAAAGATGAACAAATCTAATTATTGATTAGCTAGGTGCTTTGGCCTAAGCAAGCCTTGGTATTTATGTAAAAGATAATTAGATAAGTATATATATCCTCTGATTAAGTTGGGTATTTGTGCCTCATAAAGCATTAGTACTCACGCCTAAAAGCGGTTCATATAATAAAATCCTTAGTTTTGTGGCCTTGTTTGTTCGAGTCCTTAAGTCCTTGGGGTGTTTTCTCACCCGGTACCCAAAGACCGTTTAGTTTGGGAGCATCGATTAAAGGCTCGTTATATGGGCAAATTAGAAAGCCTAATAGAACTAAGGAATAATACCATAAATATATATATATATATATATATATATATATATATATATATATATATATATATATATATATATATATATAAATAAATAAGGCATAAAAGTTAGAGTTAATGAACCCTTTGAAGGTTCACCTAGAGGGGGCGTGAATAGGTGATGGCTAATCTAATGGTCACTTAATGATGAATGATGCAAATAATGCGGAAGCTAAAAGCAATTATGACCTAATTAAAACTTTTACACTAAACACTATGTATAACACAAGAGTGTTGCCGAATTCCCCGTGAAGGGCTCTGGACAAACTCCTCTAGATTCCCCTTAAATGGGTTGAGGTGCCGCGTTGGCTCTCTTGGTTGAATACAAGTGTTAGCAAACAAACCCAAGCAAGTATATCAATTTAAGCACACAAGTATATCATGCATATAAAGATAGACAATAATTGAATGCAAGATATAAAAGAGACAAAGAGAGAGAGAGAGTGAGCAATCACAATCACAAGGGTATGTTTCGAGGTTCGAGCACACTTGCTCTACATCCCCGCCTTCGACACACGAAGGATTTCCACTATGCAAGATCCCAATGGATCTCTCCTCGGTGCCGCAACACCTACAAGCCCTCGGACTCTCTAGTCCCGTACACACGCAAGCTCACTAGCTCGCCGAGGCCGCACCTCAAACACGAGTTCGCACCCGAACCCGAAAACACCAAGTCCTCACTAGGACCCAAACAATCGCGAACACAACCGTCCGCCTCCTCAAAGGAACAAGAAATGAAATCTTGGTGATCTAAACACTTTGATCACCAATGAAAGCTCTCACTACAATACTCCTATAAGATGAATAGCTCAATGGATGCTCAAGTGTTTGTGTGAGAAAACAAGGATTGAGATGGTGGAGGAAAAACTCAAGAAATTCTCTTTTACACTCTTGATAAAACTTTCCTTTTGATTGGAAATATTTGCCCTCAATTTTGTGGAGAAAAATCTCTGAAAAGAGTAGGAAAAACTGGCTCTAAAACTTCTCCTAAATCTTGTTGAAAACAGTCCACAAACCCCCAAATATATAGGCTGTCAAAAACTAGCCGTTGGGGCTTTGTCAGAACTGCCGGTCGACCCGTGCGGTCGACCGCCAACGGTCAGAAATCTGACCGTTGAGCCACGGTCGACCGCCTGGGTCGACCGACCCACTGGAGCTGAGAGTCTAACTCTCTGTCGGTCGACCCGTACGGTCGGCCGAACTTTCCAGAGAGCTCTGCTCTCTGGAGCGGTCGACCGGCACGGTCGGCTGTCCTCCAGTACACAAAGGCGTGCACATCTGTGCACGTCGGTCGACCGGTCCGGTCGGCCGACTCCAGGATTAGTCGACTTATAAAGGTTACTAGTCGACTTATCCGAAGCCTGAAACAGTTTTCTGGGATTAAAAAGTTAGTCTTTTTGGCTCAAATAAAATCCCATAAAATACATAAAAATCTACAAAAATAGTTTAACCAATATACTTTGATAAACAAACATGCTTGCACAAAATCAAGGCATGTTATAAAAGATTGGACTATTTTTGTAACTTGAAAATATTTGGCTCAAGATAAAAACTGTATTTTCCAAAATATGTTTACTAAACTTTGTTTTTCCAAAACATCTTCAAATAAAAACTAGATATTTTGAACTCATTAAAGCATAGTGTGTATGGATATGATCCACGACACAAATAAGATGAAATATCTAAGTTTTTGACATTAAGCTCTAAATAAGGTTTTGGTTGAAACATATAACTTTGAAAACAAAAAACCAAACTTGTATTTTCTAAACTAGAAAATCTTTTGTAAAACAAATCTATCAAGAGTGTGTGTGCATAGTATACTTGAGCAATCCACCAACTATCTATCCTTTACATTTTTAACTAAAACAAAAATAAAATCTTATACCTAGACACAAGTCTTCATCTTCTTGAAGTTTTCACTTGAAGGCTTCTCATCTTCTTGACTTGGTCCAAGCTTGATCCAAAAGCTCCTTGGATCACACCGTGCTAGCTCCAAATCTTGACATTTTATCCTTTGTTGAGCTATGCACCTACTAAGATCTTGATAATGAATCTGTCACTAATTAACCACAAGATCATTAGTAAACATAACTTCATGAGTTGATCATCATCAAAACTAGGGTGATAGGCCTTTGGGCCAACAATCTCCCCCTTTTTGATGATGACAAAACACATGAAGTTATATATGCATGGATTAAAGTAAAGCTTCAAAGAAGCTCCCCCTTAACTCATGCATACCAAATAAATAATAATATATGACAATGAAGCTCATAAATATGTATGCAAGTATGGAGATAAAACATGCAACAAGCATAAATCAAAATCTTTTTCTCCTATTTGCAATACAAAAATATATATGCATAAACATAAATCTTACTCAACCATGCATATAAACTCAAAATCTTTCTCCCCCTTTTGTCAATCATCAACAAAGGGTTTAAAGTAAAATCAAATCAAACAAATTTTTCTCCCCCTTTTTGTCAAAAATAAAAAGATCAAGAAGGGGTTAAACAAATCAATCAATAAAGATTTATATGCGATATACATTCATGAAGAGGAAGACGCTAAGTTAGCTTCCCTACACATATGCATTACATGAAGAAGGGATGACAAGCCCTAACTCACATAACACATATTATGTAATGCATAAGAGGAGATGTGAAGCTCCCCCTACACACGTATATCATATAAAGAAGAGTTGTCAAGCTCCTCAATTTATAATATACTCAACATGAATGTATATGTAAGAGAGATGTTAAGCTCTCCTTGCATATAGGAAATACATATCAAAACATTTAATTTTTCTTAAACAAAATTTTAAAAGGTATCAGAGCTCTTGTAAAACAATCAAATTTTAAGATACCTAATTGAAAATAATCATTATCATATTGATACCAATTGAAATTTAACAAATATGAAGTTGAAGTATTTTGATATCAATGGTAAACATAATGATCCAAAATCTTTTTATTTTTCATCATAAACTTTGTGCTTTTAAAAATGTGAGCCAATTGTAAGTTAAGCACATGAAAATCATATATATGTATGAGAAATGAGTATACCAAGTGAGATTGATACATACATATATAAGAAACAAAATATGAGTATATACAAAATAAGTTCATATTGATACCAATTGAAACGATTCAATGATACCAATTGACATAACAATAAGATCAAGTGTATATCTCATAACCTACCACCCTTCATATACTCAAGATAGAAGATTTTCAATAAAGCATACAAGGTATAATCGCCCATCCATCCTCCCATTGATGGTAGGGGTTTTCAAAAATAGATTTGAAAAATAAGGTTTGTTTGAAAAACTCTACCAAATGAAGAACAATTAACTAGTTAAAATAATTTTTGAAAACCTAGTTAAAGATCCTTCAAAACATGAAATCAAAGCATATATATTTCATGAATCATACTAAATACATAAAAACTCAAGCACTCATAGTCCATAAAGCTCAAAATTATCTTGAAAAGTAAAAGATGAGTGTTCAAAGGTTAGGTAAATAGCATTTTCATGAAAATAGACAATGAAGCTCAATCAACCATGAATCTCATTTTTAGACAAGACATGAAATTTTATTCTCATTAAAAACAAATTATGAAAATTTTTATTTTCATCTTAAAGTAAACTTCAAGGTATATGTATGATTTATCCAATCCTAACAATACACATACATATCCTAAACATAAAAGAGTCTATCAAATGTATTTGCATGAAGGCAAGAGACTCACGGGTATACATGTATATTTATTAGATTTGAATTAAATATACATATACATGAAGTAAAGCATAAAAATTAGCAAAGCATGTATAAATGAGAATCATCAAAACTAGTCTATACATGTGTATATAGTGGGTACAAATGAGCATGAAGTGCAAACATATATAAATCACGAGTAACTCACCATTTGTACATGTATAAAACAAGTTTTGATAAAAACTACATCTAAGCATGGTATTACCACATGAAGCACATACAACACAAAACATGAACATGCTATAAATATTATGAATGAACAAGCATGAACATGAAAAGTAGGAGTTTAGATATTGTTACCAACTCCAAAGCTCCTAACATGGTGGTTGTCCCATGAACGCTCCTTGATAGCGATGCATCTATATATGTGTCCATCAAGTTCAAGTGCATCCACCATCAAAGCACCAAATCTGTTACGTCTTGAGAGATCCCTCACCTACATCAAAAACATGGGGTGGGGGTTTTGGTACCCATTTTTTCTTGGGTCCTTGGGGGTTAGCTTTGTAAGGCACCCAAACATTTTTATGATTAGCAAAATTTGAAACATGCAACTTATCAAAACAAAATTTTGCTAAATGGCCTTTGCGGCCACAATGTGTACATTTGTACACCTTAGTATGCTTATGTGTATGTGTATAATCGTGACGTGCAACATAAGCATATGCATGATGATGTTGTGCATGAATTTGTGGAGTTTGTTTCTTTGAAAATAAGGACTCCAATTTCTTATGATTAAATGCACAATTGCTCAAAGTTGAGCTCAAACAATTAATCCTATTTTTCAAAACATTTACTTCATTTTGATCAATAGAAGTGGTGGCATGTAAAGCATGATCAAAAGTCTTTTTCTTTTTAGAAACTTTTTCTTGTTCTTTTTCTTTTTCAAAAATTTTTCCTTTTAAACAAGAGTTTTCTTGAAAAACTTCTTTTTGTTTTTCTACCAAATCAATCTTATTTTTCAAAGACATATTCCCTTCACATAAATCATTCAATTTTGACATGAGGGAAACATTTTCATTTTTCAAATCTTTATTTTCTTTTTCTAAGCATGCAATGTTATTCCTAAATGAATCATGTTCTTTATGCATGCAAGCAATATTCTTTTTCAAATTTTTATTTTCTTTCTTAATCATGTCATACTTTTCAAGCAATAGATGACAAAAAGTAGATAGCTCATCATATGACATGTCTACATCCTCATCCTCGAATTCGGTAGTTACCTCAAGGGGGTTATCCCCTTGGACCATGTAGCACACATTGGAGATGTCGCTTCCAACGTCCGAATCGCTCCCGGCATAATATTGTTCTTTTTCGCCAAGGGAGAGGAGGGTGTTCCACACTACAAAAGCCAAATCAATGTTAGCAACCCTAGATAAGTAATCATCATTTAGGGTAGATCTTAAAGCATGTAGGGCTTTTGTATTAGCCTCAATATTCTTACCATTTAAACAATATGCATTATTAGTTGTGGCAAGATAAACATGATAACCTAGGGCTTTGAGGTATAAGGACATCTTCACCTTCCATATATGGATGTTAAGAACGTCAAACATGGGTGGTGACATGAAGTCCATGGTGTGTGTACAAAATATTGTGATAAGCCTAAAAATGAGGATCTTTTACTCTAGGTTGTTAGACCAAATTAGAGTACCAAGCTCTGATACCAATTGAAGGTTCACCTAGAGGGGGGTGAATAGGTGATGGCTAATCTAATGGTCACTTAATGATGAATGATGCAAATAATGCGGAAGCTAAAAGCAATTATGACCTAATTAAAA
The DNA here is from genome assembly GCA_038442645.1 of Agave tequilana. Classification (NCBI taxonomy): domain Eukaryota; kingdom Viridiplantae; phylum Streptophyta; class Magnoliopsida; order Asparagales; family Asparagaceae; genus Agave; species Agave tequilana. Next base: position 36,860 of record JAVJIF010018637.1, read on the forward strand.
CTTTTACACTAAACACTATGTATAACACAAGAGTGTTGCCGAATTCCCCGTGAAGGGCTCTGGACAAACTCCTCTAGATTCCCCTTGAATGGGTTGAGGTGCCGCGCTGGCTCTCTTGGTTGAATACAATTGTTAGCAAACAAACCCAAGCAAGTATATCAATTTAAGAACACAAATATATCATGCATATAAAGATAGACAATAATTGAATGTAAGATATAAAAGAGACAAAGAGAGAGAGAGGGTGAGCAATCGCAAACACAAGGGTATGTTTCGAGGTTCGAGCACACTTGCTCTACATCCCCGCCTTCGATACACGAAGAATTTCCACTATGCAAGATCTCAATGGATCTCTCTTCGGTGCCGCAACACCTACAAGCCCTCGGACTCTCTAGTCCCGTACACACGCAAGCTCACTAGCTCACCGAGGCCGCACCTCAAACACGAGTTCGCACTCGAACCCGAAAACACCAAGTCCTCACTAGGACCCAAACAATCGCGAACACAACCGTCTGCCTCCTCAAAGGAACAAGAAATGAAATCTTGGTGATCTAAACACTTTGATCACCAATGAAAGCTCTCACTACAACACTCCTATAAGATGAATAGCTCAATGGATGCTCAAGTGTTTGTGTGAGAAAACAAGGGTTGAGATGGTGGAGGAAAAACTCAAGAAATTCTCTTTTACACTCTTGATAAAACTTTCCTTTTGATTGGAAATATTTGCCCTCAATTTGTGGAGAAAAATCTCTGAAAAGAGTAGGAAAATCTGGCTCTAAAACTTCTCCTAAATCTTGTTGAAAACAGTCCACAAACTCCTAAATATATAGGCTGTCAAAAACTAGCCGTTGGGGCTTTGTCAGAACTGCCGGTCGACCCGTGCGGTCGACCGCCAACGGTCAGAAATCTGACCGTTGGAGCCACGGTCGACCGCCTGGGTCGACCGACCCACTGGAGCTGAGAGTCTAACTCTCTGTCGGTCGACCCGTACGGTCGGCCGAACTTTCCAGAGAGCTCTGCTCTCTGGAGCGGTCGACCGGCACGGTCGACTGTCCTCCAGTACACAAAGGCGTGCACATCTGTGCACGTCGGTCGACCGGTCCGGTCGGCCGACTCCAGGATTAGTTGACTTATAAAGGTTACTAGTCGACTTATCCGAAACCTGAGACAGTTTTCTGGGATTTAAAAGTTAGTCTTTTTGGCTCAAATAAAATCCCATAAAATACATAAAAATCTACAAAAATAGTTTAACCAATATACTTTGATAAACAAACATGCTTGCACAAAATCAAGGCATGTTATAAAAGATTGGACTATTTTTGTAACTTGGAAATATTTGGCTCAAGATAAAAACTGTATTTTCCAAAACATGTTTTCTAAACTTTGTTTTTCCAAAACATCTTCAAATAAAAACTAGATATTTTGAACTCATTAAAGCATAGTGTGTATGGATATGATCCACTACACAAATAAGATGAAATATCTAAGTTTTTGACATTAAGCTCTAAATAAGGTTTTAGTTGAAACATATAACTTTGAAAACCAAAAACCAAACTTGTATTTTCTAAACTAGAAAATCTTTTGTAAAACAAATCTATCAAGAGTGTGTGTGCATGGTATACTTGAGCAATCCACCAACTATCTATCCTTTACATTTTTAACTAAAACAAAAATAAAATCTTATATCTAGACACAAGTCTTCATCTTCTTGAAGTCTTCACTTGAAGGCTTCTCATCTTCTTGACTTGGTCCAAGCTTGATCCAAAAGCTCCTTGGATCACACCGTGCTAACTTCAAATCTTGACATTTTATCCTTTGTTGAGCTATGCACCTACTAAGATCTTGTTAATGAATCTGTCACTAATTAACCACAAGATCATTAGTAAACATAACTTCATGAGTTGATCATCATCAAAACTAGGATGATAGACCTTTGGGCCAACACCCTTAGTCAAATTTTCACGGTCACAAGGTGCATATGACTTAGGGTAAAGTAATAGACTGATGAGAAGTACAATTTGACTCCTTGCTTCAATTGATAACAAAATTTTTGAATAGAGACTAAGTTTAGGAATGAAAAATTCAGTTTTTTTATAACTTATAGATTACTTAAAACTTAGAATAATATTTCAAATATTTTTTCTTTCAAAATGTGTTTTCAAAATACTAACATGTTTTTCTTTCTTTATGGATTTTGTGGGTGTAATCCACTGAAAACTCTCACGAGACAAAACTCGTCCTCTAGGGAAAACCTGGAGGTTTAACGGCTTGTTGCACATGCCAAGTGCAATCGCGTGACCTGCGAAAGTGGTCTAATAATTTTTAGTATAGTTTAGTTGTTTTGCTCGAGGACGAGCAAAAGATAGATATGGGGGGTGTGATCGGTCGCTAAGATTGCACATTTATTATCATATTCTCATTCTTATTATAAAATAAACTCTGCTTTTTCCTAACTATTGTTTAATTTATTTGCAGGCCCATTCCTAAAGAAGAGTGAAGAGAAATGAGCCCAAAAGCCCATCAAATTCTGAATTAAATCAGAATAAATTCGAAATCAGGGAATCAGGGCAAACTTGGCAAATCAGAGAGGTTGAAAACCGGTTGAAATGAATCATCCCAAATCAAGCTGTTGAAGCCAAAGATCAAAGACCATTTTATCACAATTCTGGAGCTCTAACGAGAAATCTAGTTGAAGATAAAGCCAGAACACGAAACTAGGGACTACCACCAACAAGGTGTGGCCAGGTGGCCGCAGAAATGCGGCCAAAGCCGCATTTCCCCGGCTGTTTTAGTGAGTTAGGGGGAGCGTTTGCTCCCCCTATCTTCATATGCTCTCATATGGTGGGTTTTACCTATAAATACTGGGATTTTCAGAGCGTACATGGACGATCAAGCAGAGAATAGAACTTAGGATACTTTGTAGTTTGTAACTTAGGTTTTTAGTTTTTTTTAATGTAATTTTTACTTTTCTTTATGTAACTGAGAGGAGAGACAAGTTTCATGGAGGAAGGAGATCAAATTTGTACTGAGGGTGACACCGGTGTAAGTAAGTCTTTTCTTTCATTGTTATTTGAATTGAATCAAAGTTTCTTTTTCTTTCTTTACTCTTATTTTCTTTTACTCTCCTCTAATGTGTTGCAATCCAAGAGAATCTGATAGCCTCGAGACTGCTTAGCTATTGTAAGTGCCCTTGATGACCTATGGTGATGAACAACCCTTCTCTTGTTAGTATAGTTTGCCCTTTTACTCGTAGTATAGATCGAGAATGGGGAAGATCCTATACGCCATGCTTGATTGCCTTCAAAGATAAGGTAAGTTGTCGCAATGGATCCAAGGTATATAAGCTCTGAAGAGGTAAGTAATTTTTAGGTTGTCTTTCTTTTCTTTTATTCTTTAGTTTCAATATCACAATCTCCAACCATTTTTATCACTCTCTTCAATTTCTTTGTAAATAATTCATTTTTCACTTTCACCTTCTAAATCTACCACTTTCTACCTAACTCACTTTAATCCAATTTTTCCTTTTTCTTTTAAAGAACTAAAGAAGAACTTTAACTATACTTTGTATCTTAAAAGAAGACTTACTAAAAAAAGCTTCCATCGCTAGTCCCTCCTCCTGGATCACAACCCGCATAGCCACTTGCTATTGCGGTAGAATTGAGCACTTGCACATCTCTATTTTAAAGTTCTGAAATTTTGTATTCTTGTGTACATGTTCAAACTCAATCAGGAGTCACCATCAGATGCCAATATCGTAAAGTCGGATGGTAATGATTCTGACTCTTCTTACTTTTCACTTTCTATTACACCATCAAGTTGTCATTCATATACATCTGAATGTGTATTAAATACTGGATTTACCTACCATATTTGTCTCAAAAAGTAGTTGTTTTCTAGCTTTGAGAAGCTGGATGGTGATTTAATGTCCATGGAAGACGATCACACATACCGGTTAATTGGTAAGGGTATTATTCGTATCAAGAAGTGATGGGACAATGAGAAAGTTGAAGAATGTGAGATATATTTCTTATATAACGAAGAACTTGATCTCAATTAGAGCTTTGGAAGCGGAGGGCCTGAAAGAGACTCTTGGAGAAGATACTCTCAAGATGTCAAGCGGCTCATTGGTTGTTCTGAAGGGCATTACACGCAACGTGTACTACTTGATGGGTAGTACACTTACTAAATTGGCGTCTTCCGAATAGATGATGGCAAGTCTACTAGATTATGGTATGAAGGGCTCGGATAAGTTGGCTTGAAGTCAGATCAAGCATTGGAAGGTGCATCGACTTGCCATTTGAAATCACATGATAGTTGTGTTCTGAACAGGAAAAAGGTAAAATTTGGCACCATTACTCACCATTTGTATAATCTTCTTGATTCTGTTCACGTAAATGTTTGGGATCCTATCAAGACTGCATTACTTAGAGGTCATCATTACTTTTTCTCTATTGTAAATTATTATTCTAGACATTGTTGGTTTGCCCAAAGGCCCATCACTCTAGTTTTGAGATGATTAACTGATGTAGTTATAGTACTAATAATCTTGTATTTATATAGTTTCAGATTTACTATCAAGATCTTAGTAGATGCTTAGCTTCAACAATGGAGTTTTAGAGCTAACACATGTAGATTCAAGAGCTCGCGCGTCAAGAACGCATCTAGCACTCGGTTGAAGTCAAGCTCTTTGAATCGTGTTTGGATCGGGTCATCTTGAAGATAAGGATCGACAAGAAGACCTCGGTTATTTAGTTTGAGTTTGTGTTTAGATCTTGTATAAAGATAAATAGTGTTGATATACTCAAGTTCACACACACAAGTTCAATATGTTTGGTTTTCGGTTTAACCGGTTTTGGATTTCTATTTCACATATACATGATTTTCATGAATAGATATAATCAAAACAAGTTTACATGATTTAATGTATATTAGATTTCATTTATATATACATATATACTTTATATATTTAGAAAAACTTATTTTGATGATCTATTTCATGTTTTTGGAGTTTTGTAATTAACAAAACCTATTTTGGATTTCATGTCAAAAACATAGATATATCAATTACATGTGTATTGGATTCTATCCATACACTCTATGCTTCAAAAGAGTTTAAATATCTTATTTTTGTATTTATATAAATTTGAAAAAAATCGGATTTCCATTTCAAAGTTTGATTTTCAGAAAATACGGTTCTTGTTTAAGACCAAATATTTTATATCACAAAAATAGTTCAAATAGTTTGTAATATGTGTTGATTTTTGGTCACACATATTTGTTATTTAAATATCTAACAAGAACTTATTTTTGTGGAGTTTATGAGTTTTTATAAGATTTTATTAGAATTAAAATAACTAAGTTTTCTATCCCAGCCAGATCTGCTTGCGGTCGACCGGAACAGTGGTCAGTCGACCGGACCGGTCGACTGATGTGCACGAGGACGTGAACATGACCAGCTTACAAGGCCGGTCGACCGGGCAGTCGATCGACGATAACCACCCATGTCTCGGGTGGTGCCGGTCGACCGGGCGGTCGACCGATAGGTTTGTGCCTTGTGAACGGTCGACTGGGCGGTCGACCAGCAGTGCCTAACGGTCGAAAATTTGACCGTTAGTCAGTCGACCAGAAGGTCATTTCTGACCTTTCAGGCTGCCAACGGCCATATTTTTCTCAACCCTGTTTCAAAGGGTTTTGGGGGCTGTTTTCAACAAGATACTTATGAGCCTTTCTTCTTATCTATTTAAGTATTTAGTAGCAAGTTTTTGAAGAGTTTTTGTGCCAAAAGATTTATCTTTCATTTATTTTAAGTGTTGGAAAAATCAAAGAAAAGATAGTCTTTGGAAATTGATTTTGATCTCTATTTTCATATCTATTTGGTGTTTTTCCCAAGTGTTTTTATTTATTATTTTTATTTCCAAACACTTTGTTTTCTCACACTTAAGCATTCATCTCTACCCTATCTATAGGATTGTTGACACTCTAAAAAAAGATAAGATTCCTAATTGGCCTGAACAATGTCAAACTTGTTGACATCTACAAAAGATAAGTGGCAGACAAGCCGACGACCAGTTCTTCACCCATCTCAAAGGGACGAATTAGTAACTTAGACTCTACTGATCCAGTAAAGCAGACGATAAGCCAAGATCATCCTTAAAAAGCTCATGAGAAGGCCCAAGTAGGTCTAGAGACACTAAGTTAGCTCAACACTTAGTCTCGCACGAACCCACGAGATAAGTCTCACATGAGAAATCAAAATTTCTTAGCATCGCAGGAAGCTCCTTCTTAGCCTCGCTGCGAGCTAACTTACATCTTCACTTGGAAATGCTCAGTTAACTTCGCAGAAAGTTAGCCGCGCTCTAAGCTCCACGCAGTCACGCAAAAGGTTAACTAGTAGCTTCGCCATAAGTTTTATCTAGCTCCGCTAGCTTCGCTAGAAGCTTCTTCTAGTTCCGCTATGAGCTCAACGCAACGACTCCGCTGCGAGTCCTTTATAGTCATTTTGACTAAGCAAATCTCCAGATGAAATCAAATCTCTAAATGAGATCATGTTGCTTGAAATCAAATTTGGCAGTTGCCTTTCATGATCTTTTGACTCTCACGATCAAGTAAGAAGATCAGGGAAGATATCTCAATTAACTAAAGAGGATCAAGGGAGTATCCCTCATTTAGCGGAGTGAATCAAGGGATTAGCGCTATATGCTATCCCTAGCTTCACAGAAGCTGATTCTAGCCTTGCGGCGAGGCTACTTTCCAGATATAAAACAGATTGACTCAATCTATTTTCAGATTTAGAGTGCGATTATACCCCTGTTCCCCCTTATAAATAGCCTACCAGAGACGGGCAAAAGGAGGAGGAGAAATGGGTCAGGATAGAGAGAAAATTAGAGATCTACTCTCTCGCTTTTAAGAATACAGAGAATTACTTCTCTAATCCTACAAGGATAAATTCAGGGTACTAATACCCTAAGACCTTCCTTCCTCTCAAGGAATTTTCGGAAGCACGTGAGAAGGAATTCCCAAGTAGAGGCAACTCGAAAAGCAGCAAGAGGGCTCTACCGATCCTCTGTTCTCTGATTCCCCGAACCAAGTGATAAAGGGAATCCTATTAGGAGGCAGTTCGATCATCTGATCGATCACATCATCAAAGGGATAAAGTGATCGCGCGCTGATTAGATTCCTACTGGCACATTTTCCCAGAAATCTCAGAGGAGATCTGCCTATAATCTTCTTCCTGCAAAGAATTACTTGTAATTTAGTTCCTGAACACTTTTTTGTAAGTTTTCCCTTTCACAAATCAATGAAAAACAAGATGGCGACTCCGCTGGGGAAATTCAGTCTTCTAGCGCAACAAGGAGACAGTATCGCAATGCGAGGGTAGAATCTTGAGCCTATTACCTTCGAAAACCTGGTCGTTCATTTCGATCAAGGAAAATTCGAAGAGCTCTTCTCTGAAGGTATTCCAGTGCTCCACATACGGAAGCATAGGAAGGTCTCAATGGCCAAGGTTTCAGAGCAGAAACCAGAAGGAGCCTCCTCCCAACTCCTCTTAGCCTCGTGCGAGACTAGCCAGGTTTCCTGCGAACCTAAATCTCCCCTTCCAAAGCAGATGTGGAGGCCAAAACAGAAAGCTCCATGTGAAGCTTCAGGCATAGCTACACCACAGGCTTGCCTATCACGCGAAGACAAAAGCAAAATGCCTGCTTGCTTCGCCGAGACTATCAGCCACAAGGTTAGGGTGGCAACTCTGCCTTCGCCCAATCCAGGAGCGGTAACTCCTCACACCAAACTCGTTCTCATAGCGAAATTGCTGATGGCGTGATAAGCACAGCGCCAGTACCTCAGGGTACGCGCGAAGTTCCCATCCGCCAGGCTCGAACTAAAGCACCTAGCAGGGCTAACCACCTTCGCAATAAGGTGACGATCAAAGCGTCACAGTGTGCTTCGCTCTCCAGTTCCTCAAGCATTAAGTTCACCCTTCGCAGCGGAGCTAAAGGATTATCTCTGGGTGCTGATAGCGGTGCTTATGCAGCTTCAGCGCCTAAGGGTGCTCCCAAAGTTCTTAACCGCGAAGTTAGACCTAAAGCATTATCTAGTGGCAATCACCTCTGTGGTAATGTGAAGAACAATGCATCATCCTATGTTCCACTTCCAAAGCCTGCAAGCAAGAAGGTGGTATCGAAATTACCTGAACGCATCAATGTGCGATCTACCCGAGCATTTGCGCTGACTCGCTTAAACTCAGCTGGGTCTGACTTGCGAGAATTCTTAGTAAGCAAACGAAAGTCGGAATCACTCCAGACTTTTCCCTCCTGTTATCAACAAGTGGGATGTCAGTTGGTGACGGTCCACTCAGTCTATTGCCGGCTAGGACCAACCCCACCACTCCTCCAAACTGACGGTTAGTTTTTGATCGACTTTCGGTGCAAGCTTCTGTGAAGTATCGCAAAAGAAGCGTATCGCAAGATCTACCAGATCTGCCCTCTGCATCCGTCAATATGATCGGAAGGGGACGAGAACCGCATAGGGGCAGACGAGTGCCGCATACTGCTAACTCTCCTCCCTTTAGTTCTTCAGATTCAGATTATAGTCTGGGCTTAGGCCAAGTCTTGGTGCATGAAGAAGACGTTTTCGAAACACCAGATCTAGGGTTGCAATACCCTACAGTCATGAGCAGCCATCCTCCTCAACTACAGTAACCTCACTAGAACTAATGAGAAGATTATTCCAATGGTCTAATGAGGAGGACGAAGATAGTGGGTATGCCTCTTCGGCAACAGTCAGCTCAGTACGAACAGATAGAGTGTCGGTACATATGGCTGATAACGGTAATGATGACCTTCGTCGACGGTTGGAAGCTCAGGAGCAGACCTCCAAGGCCCAATAGGAAGCCTTGGATAACATCCAACAGATGCTCGCTCAACTCCTCGCTAACTGGAATAATAATGATATTGGGAGTAATCATAATATGGAAGAACATCATACGATGAATAACCCAAAACTAAAAAGTCAAAGAAAAGCTCTTCTATGGTTGCTGAAGTTCTTAAAGGCATTCAAGCTCAGATTGCATCCCTACCCTAGAGGGATGAACTGAAGAAGTAGGGGCAGTCCGTCCTTACCCTTTGGAATGGGATTCAGTACCATACCCACCAAAGTTCAAGCCACCAACGTTACATACGTATGATGGTAAGAGCTCGCCAAACCAGCACATCTATTACTTCCGGTCTCAGACCGGTAATGTTATAGACAATGATGCTATTATGGCCAGACTGTTCATCGGTACCCTGCAGGGGTAGCATTCGACTGGTTTCGAAGTCTTCCTCCGGGCTCTATCAATTCTTGGATTGACTTAGAAACTCGATTTCTTTCTTATTTTTACGAGAATGACACTGAGGTAAGCATGGACAAACTCCTCTCTACCGTACAGAGGAAGGGCAAATCTATCCATGACTATATTGAGCGGTTCAGAAACTTGTCTCTGATGTGCTCAGCAGGGATGCCATTATTCATGCTTCTGCAGACATGCAGACATAACTTACTGGACTAAGTGGAGATTTGTATGGGGGCTGTTGTAATACCCCGTTCCCGGAATACGTACTTAGTTGCGTATTCAGATTTTCGATCGTATTTTTTCAATTTACTTCCTGTATTTATTCCGTATTATGAATTCCTTATATGACTGTTTTGTCTTGGATTTGGATTCGTGGATTCGGAGTCAGCCCTAGTCTGAACCGAAGGCCCGATCCTAGTGTATTACTCGATTTGATCTTTCCGGTATTCTGATCTGACCGATTTCTGTTTCAAATACCATTTTCCAATATTATATATTTTCTATGATTTTCTAGATTTTTCCTGAATTAAAATGAATTTCTTCAAAACCGGTGTCGGCCAGTGCCGCTGACCGATTCCTAGATTTTTAATTCTCAAACAGTTTGGAATTTCATGATGATTCTTTAGACTTTATTTCTTAGAATCACATTTCTTACCTACATGCTTTTTCTGAGGATTTTATGATTTTATGAAAATTCCATCGGAGTCGGTAGATAACTGGTTCCGGGATTTTTAGTTTCAAAACTATAAAGTATTTCTTCAAACGGATTTCACTATTGGTCTTTATATATTATTATTGATTTTTGGTAATTATTTCGGGTCGTTCCGAGATACTTGAATTTCGGACGATTCCGGTATTTTTCCCGAAAGGTTTCCGCATCCGCAACTGAGTCCCGGGAATCCGCCACTTCCATTATTTTCATCTTCTTTCCCAAGAAAATATCTTCTCATTATAATTTATTTTCCTTTTTCCTTTTCCTTTATTTCTTTCCTTCCTCCACAAACCAAAGCCTTTTCCAATATTCCAAAATTCCAATCTTTTACAACTTCCACTCACTTCCACACACTTCCACAAATATCTCATTCTCTCTCTCTCCCATGGCCGGCCAAGTGGCCAAGAGAAGGACACTCACCTCACCTCCCCACTTTACAAAAACCCCCCTCTCTTCTATCATATTTGCACCTCCTTCACAAAAGTCAAAACCTATAAATACTTTTCCTCTCCTTTCTTTATTCATTCTCACTTCAACTTTCTCTTTCTTCTCTTCTCTTCTCTTCTCTTCACCAAAGCCCTAATCTCCAACTCCTCTTCATCTCCATCACTACAACAACAACCACCAACTCCCTAAGGAACAACAAGGTCATCTTCTTCCTCCTTCATCTCCATGGAAGCCACCACAAGGTCATCAACTCCAACAAAAGCTCATCTTCTTCTTCATCAACCTCCTTCAATCACCACCACCATCACTCCCTCACCTCATGGAGACCAATCACTCTCCTTGGTGAGTGATCTTACTCATCTAGACTTAGTCAATTCTTAGTATACATGTGTATTCATATCATGTTCAATTATGTCTTCGATCCATGATTGTTTAGCCATCAAACACAAACCCTAGAAAATCTGTTCTGTTTGCTGTTTTCCCACGATTAGTCGACTTGACCTAGCCATTAGTCGACTAACCTATTCTGTCCTGAGAAACACAGCTCTAGGAAACACAGTTTTAGTCGACTTACCTTAGTTCCCAGTCGACTAGAAACCTCTATTAGTCGACTACTCCCTTGACCCTAGTCGACTAACTTTTCCTGAAACCAAAACCCAACTCTCTGTTACTCAGTGTTAGTCGACTTGACTAGACTGTTAGTCGACTTAAGATGTCTGTTAGTCGACTACCCTTCCACCCTAGTCGACTAACTTTTCCTGGATCAGAATATCAACTCTCTGGAACCCAGTATTAGTCGACTATACCAGACTGTTAGTCGACTAACCCCTTTATTAGTCGACTACTCATCCTACCCTAGTCGACTAATTCTGTCTGTTTGTTACAGTTATTTACCTTCTCAAACTTGGATCTTATACTTGGTTTATATGTTGTATATTATACTTCTTGACTTGTATCTTGACTAACATCATCTTCACTTCTCTCTTTCTCTCTCCTCTTCACTCTACATATATATATCATAGTTTATGGCGTGCCCCGGATTTCGTGGATTTCGGATCTTTCGGCGCTTTGAGGTTTAGGCGAGTATTCTCACTCGCTACTTTCTTGTATGCGAGTAGTCTCGCTCTTCTCTTATCTCTATTTGAGTTTCCAGTTTCGTCGGAACGATAAGTATTTCATTTCCCATTTTCATGTATTTGATTCCATGTCTATATGTATCTTTTGATGCTTTTATACCATGCGTGGCCGACCCTTCGTGGTCGTTGACTCCTAGATTTCTGCTATGTTATCATTGCCATGTTATTGCCTCAGACATATCAGTTGCATGCTTACTTTTAACACATGTATATCACCTGACATCTAGTATGTTATCACCTGACCACCTGACATGCCACTATCTGGCAAGACCATCTTGTTATGTCATGACTTACCCAGACTTATTATCAATCCATTGTTATGCATGTTACTTGATATACCACCACCTTGTCATGCTATCCTTTAAAACCAAGCATGATACACCTGACTTTGTAATTGTCATGTTTACGGGAATCCTGTCTTGTTTTATGGAACTAAGTGCCACATGGAACAAAGTGCCACACCTTACTCGGTGGGGGCCACCTCTTGAATCCGTGGGGGCCACCTCTAGAATCCAATTATTACTGTTATGTCCAGTTATTCCCGTAACCTGATAATTCTGTTAATAAACCATAAAAAGGACAACTTGTATGGGTATGGGAGGAAGTGATGGATGCCGGAATGATATCTTGCTTATAGTGGTGGGGTATAAAAGTATGTATATACATATATATATATGTACTGGCGGTAGTGAATCTGAATTACTGAATAGGGGGACTTTGGGCCTCCAAAGCCGGTTCCAGGTGTATGGAAACCACTATAAGAAGTTCTATCAGTTCTCCATCTACTTCCGTTAACAACCCTTGGCTTGCTTATATATGGATGTATGTGGGTTGGCCGTACACCAGGTCACATACCTAGATATATGGGTCAGACAAGTAATAATAATAATAGGTGTTTCCTGTGACCCCAGTTATGATTACTGTTATGATTCCTGTTTTGATACCTGTTATACACTCTTGTCACATCTGTTATGTATTCTTGTTATGACTACTTTGCAACTCTGATTCTATACGCTTGGATTTTCGGTGGCATGAGATAAAGATATATAGATGAGGGTTTCCTTGTTTGGATTATTCCTTCGATGTATTAGTCTCATGGGACCGTGACTTAAGCGTATACAATCACTTTTGCTTATGATCAGCTTTACCTTGGATTTCCTGTTTTATGGATATTATGTTATACTTGTTCATATATACTTCCTTTGTGTTCTAACCCTCCTGTCTCCTGTACTTGACACTTGTGCTCCTCCTGGCTCGCCACCTGGCCTTCATATTACTACTCGCCTGGGGAGTTTCACTGACTCCCCTGGATTCTCATGTCCAGGTCATGGAGCTTAGAGTGCGGCTTCTCCCTGTTGCTGCTCAGAGTAGCGCAGCGGTAGCGTGGATCTCCAGCCGACCGTCCAGGGCCACATCCTTCCAGGCCCCCTGTATGCCTCTCGAGTTTCCTCTTAGCAAACTCGTGGATATTCATGTAATATTGTGATCACTTCTGATGATAACTGTGTAATTGTACTATATGTGTTGGAATGTATAATGCACCACTGCTTCCGTACTCTGATTCTTGTCTGTACTGATGCTTAGCGTATATACGGAAGGTAATTCGGACTTACGTATATACGTTGCAGTGACGTCCCCGTATCCGTGGAATCGGGGCGTTACAGGTTGGTATCAGAGCTTAGGCTCTAACCTCCTCAGTACGTCCAGAAGGCAAATCAATGGTAAAGAGATTTGCAACTGGAATACATGAGTCTTGGTTATACATTCCAACTGCAAGTGCAGAGTTATCTATTTCTTGGCTATCTTTCCTTTGATTTCTAATCCCTCCTTGAATATCTTTCCCTTGATTCCTAATCACTCCTATCCTTTCCCTGTTTTGGTTTTATGTTTTGGTTTTATGAAGCCTTATACTATCTTAAGATATGACTAGACTAGAGAGGTAGTGGCTGGTTCAGAATGAAGCTCTTATGTGATCTCTTCGGCCAACTTGATGAAGCTTGGTATTCTCCAGATCGATCTTGATCTGGCTATCTTTCAGAGGACAGCAGTCGGATTCTTAATTATCGGTCTTCTTTATTATGCTCAGGATTTTCGGGTTTTCTTTATTACACAGCCACGACATCATCAGTATTCATTTCATGTATTTGATTCCATGTCTATATGTATCTTTTGATGCTTTTATACCATGCGTGGCCGACCCTTCGTGGTCGTTGACTCCTAGATTTCTGCTATGTTATCATTGCCATGTTATTGCCTCAGACATATCAGTTGCATGCTTACTTTTAACACATGTATATCACCTGACATCTAGTATGTTATCACCTGACCACCTGACATGCCACTATCTGGCAAGACCATCTTGTTATGTCATGACTTACCCAGACTTATTATCAATCCATTGTTATGCATGTTACTTGATATACCACCACCTTGTCATGCTATCCTTTAAAACCAAGCATGATACACCTGACTTTGTAATTGTCATGTTTACGGGAATCCTGTCTTGTTTTATGGAACTAAGTGCCACATGGAACAAAGTGCCACACCTTACTCGGTGGGGGCCACCTCTTGAATCCGTGGGGGCCACCTCTAGAATCCAATTATTACTGTTATGTCCAGTTATTCCCGTAACCTGATAATTCTGTTAATAAACCATAAAAAGGACAACTTGTATGGGTATGGGAGGAAGTGATGGATGCCGGAATGATATCTTGCTTATAGTGGTGGGGTATAAAAGTATGTATATACATATATATATATGTACTGGCGGTAGTGAATCTGAATTACTGAATAGGGGGACTTTGGGCCTCCAAAGCCGGTTCCAGGTGTATGGAAACCACTATAAGAAGTTCTATCAGTTCTCCATCTACTTCCGTTAACAACCCTTGGCTTGCTTATATATGGATGTATGTGGGTTGGCCGTACACCAGGTCACATACCTAGATATATGGGTCAGACAAGTAATAATAATAATAGGTGTTTCCTGTGACCCCAGTTATGATTACTGTTATGATTCCTGTTTTGATACCTGTTATACACTCTTGTCACATCTGTTATGTATTCTTGTTATGACTACTTTGCAACTCTGATTCTATACGCTTGGATTTTCGGTGGCATGAGATAAAGATATATAGATGAGGGTTTCCTTGTTTGGATTATTCCTTCGATGTATTAGTCTCATGGGACCGTGACTTAAGCGTATACAATCACTTTTGCTTATGATCAGCTTTACCTTGGATTTCCTGTTTTATGGATATTATGTTATACTTGTTCATATATACTTCCTTTGTGTTCTAACCCTCCTGTCTCCTGTACTTGACACTTGTGCTCCTCCTGGCTCGCCACCTGGCCTTCATATTACTACTCGCCTGGGGAGTTTCACTGACTCCCCTGGATTCTCATGTCCAGGTCATGGAGCTTAGAGTGCGGCTTCTCCCTGTTGCTGCTCAGAGTAGCGCAGCGGTAGCGTGGATCTCCAGCCGACCGTCCAGGGCCACATCCTTCCAGGCCCCCTGTATGCCTCTCGAGTTTCCTCTTAGCAAACTCGTGAGTGCCCTATTTCTATTTACTCTTGTTCTTTTCCTTGTATACATGTATGTGGACACCCTTTTATACTGTTCATATATGTATATCTTTTGTATTCTCGCATTTGCGCATACTAGTGATATGATATTCATGTAATATTGTGATCACTTCTGATGATAACTGTGTAATTGTACTATATGTGTTGGAATGTATAATGCACCACTGCTTCCGTACTCTGATTCTTGTCTGTACTGATGCTTAGCGTATATACGGGAAGGTAATTCGGACTTACGTATATACGTTGCAGTGACGTCCCCGTATCCGTGGAATCGGGGCGTTACAGCTGTCAAAGCCCATACCTGGAAGGAACTAGTCGAACAAGCTGAGATAGCCGAAAAATCGGCTAAGAAGTTCGAACCATCTGCCCCTAAAGGCAAATGGGGTATGAATAATAAGGGGCGTGGCGACATGGCACAGTCTTCTGAAGCCAAAGGAAAAGAGACTATGTCTGTTGAATTATTAGGAGACGTTCATTTGAAGGCCAAGAAGAGCGGCTTCAATAATCAGGAGTCTAAGTTTCCTCCGAAACAGTACTCCTTCAAAGACGAATAGGTGGTCGCAATATTCCATTTACTCCACAAAGAGAATAAATTGAAGCTGCCGAATGTTCGGCGCCCTAATGAAGTGGGACGCACGAACGATCCTAACTATTGCCTCTTCCATAGGATGGTTCATCATCCTACTGATAAGTGCTTTGCCCTCAAGGATAAAATTCAAGTTTTAGTCGACGCCAGAGTTCTGACTCTGAAATCAGAGCAAAAGAAAGTCACTGCAAACATGGTGACCCTCGAGTTCGGCAAAACCCCAAAAGTCACAGTTCCTGATGGTACCTTCCCAATCTAGGAAGCACAACTAGAAGTAAAGCATCCTTCAGTCGAAACTCAAGAGAGTAAGGGTCTTGTTCCCTTGACATTAGAAATAGGGGAAATCATGTGGATACACCCAAACCTCGCCCAAGATGAACAATAGAATTCGAAGAAATCTAAGTCAAAAGGCAAATCTTGCAATGTTATTTCCATCTTGCCAGATGATGGTAATCTCACATCAGCTTCTCTTAGCGATTCTGATGGAAAAAAGCATGCTTGCATAGCACAGGCTGATGTACCTCAGCCGACAGGCACTCGATCCGGAAAATTATACTTAAAACAGTATGAGAAAGTTACTGACAAGACACAACAGCAGACGACGTCAGTACAAATATCCACACCGGCTTCGCTCCCGATAACGGGAAAGAGAAGCAGAAAGAAGTCCGATTTGACCATGTCCTGAAGAAGCCTTCAGGCTCAGGGCTTAACATGCCCTTTCGTTTTGACATATTGGCCCAGCTGGCTAATATCCCAGCTCGTATCACCATGCACGAGCTCTTTCGTCTCTCGAAAGAGATAAGAGAAGCACTTAGGGATGCACTAGCTAACTCAGAATCATTTTTAACACATATGCCAGAAATCCCTAGGGATGACACTCAGCCCTCTTGCTCTGAATGCCCTCATGTACAATCAAAAGTACCTGTTATTACTTTCACAGCTGAGAATATGCTTCTCAAGAATAATAAGCACGATCGACCTTTGTACTATACTGGATATATCGGTTCGACGTGCATTGAAAGGATACAGGTTGATCCCAGGTCTGCACTCAGTATCATCCCCAAAAGACTCCTTTACTTCCTTAGCATACCACTGTATCGGTTGTCTGCAACCACGACAACAATATACGGTTTTAATGTAAGGAGTAGTCATCCACTTGAAAAGATTCGACTCTGTTGCCGAATTGGGAGCCTGAAATCAGATGCTGGTGTGGGGGTTGTGTTATCTCACCGCAAAATCATGTACTTCCTAGGGTATTTTTCCTGACAGAATCATGCTCCAACAATGTGGCAAAGTACAACGCTCTACTCATTGGCCTTCAGCTCGCCATGAAATGGGGGTACGCTACCTTGAAGCTTATGGTGATTCAAAACTGATTGTCAATCAGGTTAAAGGCGAGTATGAGGTCCGTCACGAAGATTTGGTTCCTTATCATTACGCAGTCATCGAAATGGCTAATCTATTTAATGGCTTTTATATCAGTCATGTGCCCCAATATCAAAATACTAAGGTCGATGCTCTGGCTGCACTAGCAACAACGTTAGCCTTACCAGTCGACACCAAGTATCACCTTATAGTGGCTACTCGGCACCTTGTTTGTTCTAAACATATGTTGAGAACCAAAGAGGTTGAGAACCAAAGAGGTCTATAACGTCTTGATGAATTTTGAACCGAGAGATTGGCGATTTTCCCTCATCGACTATGCTTTGCATGGTTTACTGTCAGATGACCCTAAAGAAGCAGCATCTATCAGACGAAGATCTCTCTGTTTTTACTATGATCTAATAGTAAAGACACTCTACCGCCGCTCATATGACAGTATCCTCCTCCGTTGCCTTTGTAATTCAGAGGCAAAAGAAGTGCTTAAAGAAGCGCAAGATGGCATATGCGGAGCTCATCAGCCAGGTCCAAAACTCAAGGACCGATTGCACAGCTTGGATATTATTTGCCGACCATGATAGCCGATGCCATCCAGTATGCACGAAGGTGTAAAGCATGCCAAATCCATACAGACTTCATACATCAGCCTCCAGAGTTGCTCCATCCAACCGTTGCTTTATGGCCATTTGAAGCGTGGAGAATCGATGTCATAGGGCCAATCAGCCCCTCTTCAACAAAAGATCACAGGTTTATCTTAGCATTAACCGACTACTTGTCAAAATAGGCAGAGGCCATACCGCTTGTGGAAGTTAAAACTTCTAATGTGGTTAATTTTATCAAACACCATGTCATCCATCGATTTGGTGTCCCCAGGCGGATCATTCAGATAACGGTCCCCAATTTGCAAGCCAGGTATTCTACCGGTTTTGTGATAGATACCGGATTCAGCATGTGGCATCAACTGCTTATAACCTTGCCGCTAATGGCTTGGCGGTAGCATTCAAAAGATAATTATCAAGCTATTCAAAAAATTCATTTCATCAAATAAGAGAGATTGGAATGAGAAGCTTAGTGAATATCTTTGGGCCTACCGAATCACAGTTCGGACCCTGACAGGCAATACACCTTTTTTCCTGATATACCGGTGTGAAGCAGTCATACCTTTAGAGATCCAGATGCCGTCATTACAAGTTGCCTTGATGACTAGAATGACAAAGGAGGACAATGATCGGTTGCGTCTCCAAGAGCTCGAAGCCTTAGATGAGAAGCGGCTACAAGCCCAATAACACATTGAGTTGTATCAAGCACGGATCTCAAAGGCCTTCAATAAGAAGGTTAAGCAAAGGATTTTCCATAAAGGAGATTTGGTTTTACCCGTCAGACGACCGATGATCATGATGCACAAAACTAAAGGCAAATTTCAGCCCAAATAGGAAGAACCATTTATGATGGAAACAGTCTATTCAAATAGAGCATATCGCCTTATGACTTCAGACAGAGACTTACTCATGATGCCAATCAACGGCAAGTTCCTAAAGAAATATTATCCTTGATAAGGGTCCTTCTCATAATCAAGTTAACATTACACCTCTGATCAAGACCTTCAGACCAAGATCTCGCGGAAGTCGTGTCTACTCCTTTAATCCCCAACTCACTTACAGAGTGAAAACCCAGGGGAAGCATCGCGTTACTCAAAGTAACAAAATAATCCAACGCCTCTAACGGCTAAGGATAGAGGAAAATGTTGGTCTTTAAGCCCAACATAAGTCCTCGATAACTCATCATACTAATGGGAATAGTATGGCTAGCCTGACTTAAACGGTAGTTAGTAAAGGCATATCAAATCCATTGATAGTTAAGGGTTTGCTAAAAATCCTAAGGGACCCGTTCCCATTTGATTCCCTCTCCAAAATCACTTACCAATTCCCGTCCATGGAATGGTAAGACCATATAGAAAGGTATTCATATTCCTTGCAAAATAATGAGTCTAACCTATCACGTTAATATTAAACCTCTGATAGTGAGACTTTAGCCTACTCCCCGGTGGATAAAACTAACATCCCTGCGAATTTGGTCAACTTCTCCGGTGAATAAACTCCGCTTGTCATTCTCTTTAATAGAGTGACAGGTCCTCTCAAGTTGTTGTTATGTTCAAATACCTCTAACAGTAAATGAATCCTTGTCAAGTTAATAGTACACCTCTGATAAGTTGCTTTACAAATGCCCATGGAGTTCTCTGACATATAATATTTTATGAGATTCATATTTCTTAGCTCCCTAGTAAATCTCTAGTAGACTCTCTTCAAAGTCTATTATTTCTCACTCAGTCCCCAATGGACTCTCTTGATTGTCACGTTAACAATACATCTCTGACAATTTCTTTCAAAAATATCCAAAAGAGATATCAATTTCTCACGGAATTTATAATCAAATCCTATTTCCCCCATGGGGTAATTCTTTTTACCGTTATGTCCGGCTTGTCACCTCTGAACGGTAAAAATCCTGAGCTTGGTGACTTCTCAATCGGTTATGTTCAGTTTATCACCTCTGAACCGACATATAACCATATCTCATCTTTCAGTCCAGTAGGAATATTCCTTGGCCGTTATGTCCAGTTCGCCACCTTTGAATGGCAGGGCTCCGAGTCTGGTAATTTCTAATCGGTTATGACCAGTTTATCACCTCTGAACCGACGGATACCTAGATCTCCCTTCTTATGATACTTCAACTGTCATGTCCAGTTGTCACCTCTGAACAGATGGGTCCATAACTTTGTTCTCCTTTCCTCTACCAAGGTCAGGAGTTCTTGCTATCATATTAATACGACTACCTCTGAACAGTGAATTGTGAGCCTGATGTCTCTTAGTTGGTTATATTCATATTACCTCTGAACTAACAAGTGCTCAGATCTAATTCACCCTTGCAGTCCCTAGTGGGCTAGCTGCTAAGTTAATGCGAGTGGCAGCAGATTCGGAGTTTAGTGTATCTTAGTCTATCATGTCCAGTATATTACCTCTGAATAGACGGGTCCCTAAAATCAGATTCACCTTCATTTTGTCATCATGTCTAGATTATCACCTCTGAATGACAAAATTTCGAGCTTGGTGGCTTCTCAATCTGTTATGTCTAGTTTATCACCTCTGAACTGACAGATAGCCAAGTCTCCTTTTCTGCTCCTTGTCATCATGTCCAGTTTATCACCTCTGAATGATAAAATTTCGAGCTTAGTGGCTTCTCAATCGGTTATGTCCAGTTTATCACCTCTGAACCGACAGATAGTCAAGTCTCCCTTTTTGCTTACTGTTATGTCCAGTTCGTCACTTCTGAACAGTAAACACTTCGAATTTGGTAATTTCTAAATCGTTTATGTCCAATTTGTCACCTTTGAACTGATAAATATTCAATCTCATCTTTCCTTGTCATCATGTCCAGTTTATCACCTCTTAATGACAAAATTTCGAGCTTGGTGGCTTCTCAATCGGTTATGTCTAGTTTATCACCTCTGAACTGACAGATAGCCAAGTCTCCCTTTTTGCTTACTGTTATGTCCAGTTCGTCACCTCTGAACAGTAAACACTCAGAGTTTGGTAATTTCTAAATCGGTTATGTCCAATTTGTCACCTCTGAACCGATAAATATCCAATCTCATCTTTCCTTGTCATCATGTCCAGTTTATCACCTCTGAATGACAAAATTTCGAGCTTGGTGGCTTCTCAATTAGTTATGCCCAGTTTATCACCTCTGAACCGACAGATAGCCAAGTCTCCCTTTTTGCTTACTGTTATGTCTAGTTCATCACCTCTGAATAGTAAACACTCCGAGTTTGGTAAATTCTAATCGGTTATGTTTAGTTTGTCACCTCTGAACCAACAATCTCATCTTTCTTTGTCTTTATGTCCAGTTCGTCACCTCTGAACGACAAGGCTTCGTATCTGGTGATTCCTAATGATCATACCCAGGTCATTCGATGATCTTTAATCTGTTACATTAATAGCTACCTCTAAACAGTAAAGATCGTCAAGCTCATTTCTTCCATCCTCATCTCAATATGATTTAAGTTGAGCCATTTCTCAAATTTATAACTAATCCTATCAGTTTATCACCTCAGATTAGATTAGTTATACCATTGTAGTACAACTTGAAAGTAAGAATTGCAAATTCAGAAGATAAAACAAGTTGAAAATACAACAGAGGAGTCAAATAAAATTACTTTTTATTGATTTCAAAAGAGGGATACATGAATACATAGATTACAAGTTACGAGGGTGCTTCGTAAGACTTGATCCGTTCTTCAAGGATCGCCAGCCTATTCTTCCTCTCCTCAGCAGCTCTGATGAATGCCTGCGACCTCAACTCGGCCTCATTAAAGTTCGCTGTCTTGAATAGGCGAGCTTTAATTTCAGCCAAACTTGCCTTCTGTGCTAGCTCCTGTTGCAGGACTTTGTCATTTTGAGCCTTAAGCTGCTCTAGCCGAGCGATCTCCTCAAGACGCACCGGTTCAGCCTTGGACAAAAGACGATTGGCCTTCTTGATTATTTCCTTAGCCTTTTCAATCTTATCCTCAGCGTCGAGAAGAGCACTATTAGAAGCATCTATGGCATCTCCAATTTCTACTTTCCTTGTCTCCAAGGATTTTAAATATGAAGATATTGCCTTAGCTGCTTCCTGTGCCGCAAGATGAGCTTCACGCATTTGAGCAGCGAGGTGTTCAAGCTGTTCATTAACTGAGGAGTCCAAATTTGAACGGCTGAGACGGCGCCATTGTCTACATCCCTCTCAAGCCTCTTCACCAGAAGCTCTAATGTGGTGGCTTGGTCATCCCCTCCAAAGTCTCAAATGCTGTCAATACTTTGATAGAGGACCACCTTCAAAGTAGAGAACGAGGCAGTCGAGCCCTTCAAGACCAAAGCAATAGATCATTTTAAGCCCTTATAAAAGCTGTCGACTAGCTTAGCCACAAATTCATTCTCGGCTTCAACTACTCCTGGTGAACGAGTGGCCCCTGAAGGCAAAGCTTCCACCAGTTTCACTGACATAACTGTAGAGGGGATGGCAGGAGCGCTGGCTGGAGAAATATGAGGGGTCGCCGGTGATCTCGGAGGAGTCCTCATTGAAACCAGTACACTAGCCACAATCGAAGTAGGGTTGGTGACTATTTCCGGGAGAGCTGGCTCAACAACCAGTGTTGGGGAAGTAGGACTGGTAATTACCTTCAGCTTAGCGATTGGCAGGATAGGCAGCGTTGGCAAAACCACTGACATCTCACTTATCGATGTAGTTGGAAGTGAGATTGGTTTCGTAACCATTATCCCCTCAGCCTCTTTTCCACTGACCGGTTCGGGCTGATAAGAGGGCAGGTCATGATACAAAGCATCCAACTCAGCAGCGTCTGTTATGGTCGAAGTACTTACTTCACCTCTAATTCCCTTAGGAAGATTGACTGGCTCCCTTGAAGTCGATGCACCCAAAGACAGAACACCTGCGGTAAGACTTTGTTTGAGTAAGGCATAATGAATATCAGGTAAGAATAACTCACAAAAGATCAAGGTATTACCGAAAAGTGATATCTCCTCAACTGCCTCAGCCGTAGTCTCTTTCTGAACTTCCTCGGCGACAGCATCAATCCCCTCAGGCTCCATAGGAAATTTTTTGGCAGAGTCAAGACGAACAGCCGGCTCACCTTCACTCTCTGAACCCTCTGTGGTCCATCCTACAGAGCTGGAGGCCAGGGGACTTCCTTTGGAGGTCCCAACACCCGAAGGACCGACGTCAGCCGCATCACCTCCAGAGTCTTCTGAGACGACGAAGTAGCTAGCCTCGTCACCTTCTTTATAAGTGAATAGAGGATCATAATAATCCCCCTGTTCTCCTACAACCTCGGCTCTCGGTTCTCTCGCCGTCTCGGTTCCTGAATCATAGGATAAACAAATGAGTTGTATGAAATATATATAAGTATATGTCGCAAGAATAAAACTGATCTTACTTAGGTTAGGAGTAGCTTTGTCAACAATCTGCCTCGGAGCCGATAGCTTAATGACTAACGGAGCGGGAGGAGGAGGCACGGCGGCTGATCCACCCTCTGCAATAACGATGGGAGTGTAGCGACGAGGATTCTTCACTGCCCTTTTCCTGTGAGATCCACCCTGCCGTTTTTGTTTGACGTCAGGATCTTCTTCTTCCACTTCTTCTACCTCTACATCTTCCATAGAGGCTGTGCCTACCCCACTAGAGCATCTGGTGGAGCCTCAACACCCGTATTTCCCTCAAAGTGAGGACTCTCTGCGTCTGAAGCCTCATTATCAGCAGTGGCAACAAACTCCCCGAGGCCTGGCACGCGGACCCTCCTGCCTTCACCCCTCTAAGTGACTTTCCACTTCAGCCGTTGAGAGATCAATTTCACACCAAATGAGTTAATAGAAAACCCAGTTTGTGTGAAATTTGAAGTTCTGTACCATTGACAGAACCCCAAAGTTGTTTGAAGGTTCGGGGTCCTCAACGGCATGCACAGCTGCGCTTCAGTACAGCCAGCAATGAAGAACCGCTAGGCACGAGCACCATCAATGAGGCTCCCATGAAGGCCAGGCTGGTGTTCAGGTTACCTACATATAATTGGTCATACCCGAACTGACGAGCAAACCGACTCGGGACATAGGGTTCCAAGTAGCAGGTATCCCCACTCCTGTATACCAGGTGGGGCGGCCGGATGCTCACTAGCCATTCAAAGACACCCCGGCTCAGCGACGTCTGCCCATCTCCTACATCCATGAATTTTTCGCCATAATCTGCATCGCGAATGTAAGAAAAGCACCGAAAAAGACTGTAGACGTTATGCCGACACAGCAGTTTGTGAACCGCGGCCACATAAGTCCGTGACCACGAACATCCCTCAAACCGACGAAGAGTGCCATTCGGACACCTTCTGGAGGCTCCTCACTGGTTTGGATAGTGGAGGGGCAGTGAAGGGCAAACCATGCCATCAAATAGGTGTATGATAAACCGATCCTGTGGTTTGGTCCGTCGCAAGGCAGGATAGTGCTTTTTTCCCCTCTTTGTCATTGGTGGCCTACAGAAAGCCTCCGTCAGTGCACGAAGGCCCCACTGAATACAATACACCATTGCAAGGAGAAGTCCAAGGGAACTACCGGGGACTAGACGAACAGTCGGTAATAAGACGGTTAGAAGAATGAGCTCGCCAGAAGAAGATGGCACCACGCATCTCTTCAGCCAAACCGATAAAAACTCGGCCAAAAGTGCCTTCTGGGATAACAGTCGACAAGCCTAGTGATGAAAACTCTAGAGAATATCACTTTTCTCATAGGGTCCATCGTCTTCTTCCAAAATCATATCCCCTTGAGAGTGTTCTTGCATCCTTCAGAAAATGTCCTCGTCTGCTACCGCGTAGTGAGCTGCTTCAGGAGCATCTTTTAGGTTGGGGAACAAATAATTCTCCCAGCCCTTCGAACTGCACGAAGCTCCGTTATGGCTCCCATGCATACTCGAGCAAATGTAAAGGTGGCACATCAACTCTCGGTAAGTCTCAAACAGGGCAGGCTCCTGTTTCTTCAGAAGTGCCAACTCCGCCTCGCATGAGAAATATTCTTCATATGGGAGAGATCCTAAAGGCAGGGCAGAGACTTCGCACATCTCGTGCAAAGCCATGCCCAATTCGCCTACAGGGGTGAAGAAAGTCCCTGTAGCTAGATAGTATAACTCAAATATGTTGTAGAAGTTCGCTACGCTCATCTGAATGCCGTAACAGGTTGCCCCGACAGCCTCGTAGAGTCCCAATCTCTCCAGATCCTCTTCAAAATAGGCCAAGACATATAATGTCAAGTCCCTCCACCAGGCCTTAGGGGGATGAATCCACCCAGAGGTCTTGAAATCAGTGGCTGGATAATTACCACGTGCCTTGAAGAATTGGTTTCCAAAAGTCTGAGCCACGCGGGATTTTCTCCCCCACTGGGATGTCTGGGAGAACGTTCCCAGGGTGGAGACCGAATACGCAGCGAGGAGGACTCGCCCTTGTATAACCAAGAGGAGCTATCAATTTCCCCACGTGAAGGAGTCAGTAGTCCGAGTTACTTGCTACTTCATCTTCCTAACCCTCGTCACGCATTAGAAGAAAGACAATGAAAAATGACGCTTGCTAGATGGGAGATAATACTTTTCACCATCCAGATTGAAAATCCACTGCCCTTCCCTGGCCGGCAGTTGGTGATTGGTATCTAGCGCTGCATCCCCGTAAATAAAATCGGGCTTCCGATAGATTCTTCGGTCATAATCCTCGAGGGGAGCAGTAGTTAAGATGCTATTCATAGTACACTGATCTCTGGCATATATAAGGGCATCCCGTAATGAGGCTTGCCCCTGGAATTATAGGCTAACATTGCTATCCAGTCCCCTGGTTATTCCGAAAAGACTGTTCAAAGGACCTGGGGTATAATGCACTGGAAAAACAAGAAGAAACTATGTTAGTTCATCAGCCGAAGAAAAGAAAGCTACAACAAAAAATTTGCTTAGGCATAGCTTCGCTCTCTGAGCGAAGCTAGCCTAGCATTAGCTTCGTTCTGAAGCTCAGCTTCACAATCTGCAGCTTAGCTTCGTACTCTGCACGAAAACAAAATGCAGAAGATATCCAAGTGTTAACTTTGCTCCAAAAGCTTAGCTCGCGTTCTGTCACTGAACAGAATGCAAAGAAGTCCCTAAGGGCTAACTTCACTGGAAAGGCACTTGTACCTAAAATTATTCAAAGGACTTTAAGGTTCTTTTCCCAGCTACGCTTCAAGAGCTAGCTTAGCGTCCTGCCATGCAATGGAACGTGGACAGTTCTAAGAGTTAACTTCGCATAGAAGCTTGGAGAAGAGACCATTCGGTTTCTAAATTTCAATTCACAAAATTGAAGGGAAGTAAAACCCCTAAAAATTTGGTGGATTTGAATAAAGGGAGAGCAATTCCCTGACATCACTGGAGCATGATGAATCACTCCGGGTTTATCATGAAATAGCTAGAAATTGGCTTCAAAAAGAGATGAAAATCTCTGAATAAAAGGGAAAAATCCCTACCTGCAATGGGGCATTCGATGACTGGAGGAGGAGAAGGCCCCTCCGTCGCATAGGTCACTGCCTCTTTGCCTGCTCGTCTTTTGGGAGCCATGGAAGAACTGAAAAGTTCTGAATATCTTAATGAAGGAGAAAGAGAAGAAAGAGACTTGTTTCTCTAGAAATTCAAAGAAAAGTGATTGCAGGTGTTCTTGAATTGAAAAGGAGGGGGACAAAGTAGACAAGCAGAAAATAAACATTTTTGTTGATTCAAAAGGGAAAATACATTGATATTATATCAAGATTGTCTTTCATATAACAAAATCTTTACTCCAAAGGCATACAAGTTGTCCTATCTACTTTCAAGGTGATAAGCCAAACCAACTGGACACGAAAGGTCTTCCTCCTACACAAGGCCGTAATCCTTCACTTAATGGCAGATTTCACCATCGAGAAGCTGAATCTTCTTTGATGAAAATTAGCAAAGGAAGCTGGATCTTCCGTAATCAAATTGGCAAGGACTGGTTACCACCAGAAAGCTGGATCTTTCTTAAATATGGCAAAGGAAGGATCCGAGACCTTACAAGTGACGCCCGCCTTCCAGAAGTGGATCATCTCGGATAAGCGACTACCAACCCCTTCCCAAAGTGGATCATCTCGGATGAGCAACTGTCAACCTCTTCTTGGAACACGCATCAGCTGCTCCTATATGTTCCTCCTGCTTATGATCAAAGCTGCAAATTAAAAATCAAAGGACAAGTTTTTGGTCTCTTTTATCAAGACGAAAGACTGTCGAGCATAGTTCACTGTAACGCAAACAGAAAACAAGTTAGCATTAAATCAAAAAGAGGGTGAAATGTTAAGTCAAAATTCTTTAGGCGAAGCTATCCAGTTGTGCCTTCAAGATGGATTTTAGCTAAGCAGAGGATAGCCTCACTTGCACAGTAACGATAGACTAGCTTAGCATAAGCCAAGTCTTAGCCCCGCCCAAGGCAGTTAGGCTGGAGAAGCCTCAAAAAGGACCAAGTCCTAGCTTCATCTATATGGATAGGCCAGACTGACCCAGAGGGACGAAGTCTTGACCCCACCTATATGGCAAAACTGACTCAACCTTAAAGGACCAAGTCCTAAGCCTTGCCTATATGGCCAATTTAACAGGCAGACAGATCAAGGCAGCGACCCTGCATGAAAAGAGCGAGAATGCTAGCTTTGCTGAGAAGCTAAAAAATAGGGTCGAAACCCTTTTCTGAAAGTCAGCCAAATGCAAAGACTAAGGGAATTTAATCCCTAAGATAGCTGGTAAAGCTAAGGGAGATAAACTCCCTGAAAATCACTGGATGGCCGAGACTCACTAGCTCTTGGCCAGTTAATGACCAGAGTAGGCATCCTACTATTTCAGAGATCTGAATCTCCTTTCCCAGGAAACGAGGAGATGTAATAAACAAACTTTTCAGAAAGAGAAAAGTATGTTTCTCTGAGAAGGACTACAAGTGTCCTATTTAGAGGCCTCATGGTCTGACCACGCCACTGCTACTTCGAGATTGGAAGTGCAGGCGAATTTAAGGCATTCAAGTGCTTGGCCTTAAGAAAGGGAATAGTCTCCCTTGGGAATGCACACAAAGTTATTTGAACTTCGGAAAAGGGAATAATCTCCCTTGTCAATGCAAGAGAGGTTATTCTAACCTCAAAAAAGGGAACAACCCTTCTCGCAACTTGCGAAAAGCGGTTAGCCTCGAGAAAGAAACGCCCTTCTAACCCCGATTTAAACGAAGCTACTTCGGGAGACCCAGACGCGAAGCTACCCAGAATTGCGAATCTACATGATTTCATGGCGGACTTATTCCAATCTGAAAGTAGGATTGAAAGCGAAGCTAGACTCAACCACTATGACGACGTTCGCATTTCACGTGCCATCAATCAAAGCAGTTCAAAGTATTTCGGAATTTGAACCATTCCATTGTAGAGTCACAAAAACTTTGAAGGGGGTCTTGTTGACACTCTAAAAAAGACGAGATTCCTAACTGGCCTGAACAATGTCTAACTTGTTGACATCTACAAAAGACAAGTGGCAGACAAGCCGACGACTAGTTTTTCACCCATCTCAAAGGGACGAATCAGTAACTTGGATTCTACTGATCCAGTGAAACAGACAGTAAGCCAAGATCATCCTTAAAAAACTCGTGAGAAGGCCCAAGCAGGTCCAGAGACACTAAGTTAGCTCAACACTTAGTCTCGCACGAACCCACGAGATAAGTCTCACATGAGAAACCAAAATTGCTTAGCATCGCAGGAAGCTCCATCTTTGCCTCGCTGCGAGCTAACTTACAGTTTCACCTGGAAATGCTCAGTTAACTTCACAGAAAGTTAGCTTCGCTCTAAGCTCTACGCAGCCGCGCAAAAGGTTGACTGGTAGCTTCGCCACAAAGTTTTATCTAGCTCCGCTAGCTTTGCCAGAAGCTTCTCCGAGCTCCGCTATGAGCTCAACGCAATGACTCCACTGCGAGTCCTTCATAGTCATTTGACTAAGCAAATCTGCAGATGAAATCAAATCTCCAGATGAGATCATGTTGATTGAAATCAAATTTGGCAGTTGCCTGCCATGATCTTTTGACTCTCCCGATCAAGTAAGAAGATCAAGGGAGATCTCTCAATTATCTAAAGAAGATCAAGGAGTATCCCTCATTTAGCAGAGCGAATCAAGAGATTAGCGCTATATGCTATCCCCAGCTTCGCAGAGCTGATTCTAGCCTCACGGCGAGACTACTTTCCAGATACAAAATAAATTGAGTCACTCTGTTTTCAGATTTAGAGGGCGAATATACTCCTGTTCCCCCTTATAAATGCCTACCAGAGACGGGCAAAAGGAGGAGGAGAAACGGGCCAGAATAGAGAGGAAATTAGAGATCTACTCTCTCACTTTCAAGAATACAGAGAATTACTTCTCTAATCCTATAAGGATAAATTCAGGGTGCTAATACCCTAAGACCTTCCTTCCTCTCAAGGAATTTTCGGAACCAGGCGAGAAGGAATTCCTAAGCGGAGGCAGCTCGAGAAGCAGCAAGAGGGTTCTACTGATCGTCTGTTCTCCGATTCCCCGAACCAAGCGAAAAGGGAGTCCTATTAGGAGGCAGTTCGATCATATGACCGATCGTATCGTCAAAGGGATAAAGTGATCGCGTGCCGATCAGATTCCTACCGGCACATTTTCTCAGAAATCTCAGAGGAGATCTACCTGTAGTCTTCTTCCTTTAAAGAATTACTTGTAATTTAGCTCCTCGACACTTTTTTGTAAGTTTTCCCTTTCACAAATCAATGAAAAACAAGGATCTTGTTTTTATGGGAAATATTGTTTGTGCTCTATTGTGATCACCAAGTTGTAAACTTTCTTTTGCTTTGGTCTTGTGCCTATCCCTCTAGTGTAGAGGTGGTATTGCTTTGGGTTTGTGGTTGTCCCTCTTGTGTGGAGGTGATTGTGGTGGAGTTTAGCTTTGTGCCTTTATCCCTCTCGTGTAGAGGTGATTGAGTTTTAGTTTTATGCCGTGCGTCTTGTGTAGAGGTGGTTGTGTTGGAGAGAAGTTGTATACTTCAAGTTTGTAATTGCAAATTCCTCAGTGGAGGTTCCTTTTGTGGAGGTCCTGTCTGGATGTAGTAGAAATCCTTCTGTGTGAAGGCGGGGACGTAGAACAGTGGCTCAAATCTCGAAACATATCTTAGTGTTTATGTTTGATCCACTATCTCTAAACTCTATCTCTCTTATATGTTGTATTGATTTATATTGTTCATATCTCATACATGCTTTGGTATTGTTTGTGTGCCCATGTTTGTGTTGAACCAAGAGAGCTTCATAAAGCACCTTAACTCTTATTTAGAGGAATCTAAGGGAGATAGTCCAAAACTGTCACCGGAAATTCGACTACACTCTTTGATTACATATAGTGTATTGCATTAAGTTTTAATTCCGCATCATTTATCATTAGATTAGCTAATACACCTATTCAACCCCTCTAGGTGTATTTTCAATTGGTATCAGAGCCTACACTCCTGATATTAGGTTTAACCACCTAGGAGTGAGATCTTGGCTTGCTAATCTAGATTTGCATTTGTACACATATTGTTTATACACTTGGATTTCATGGCCCCTCCCATGTATGATGTTACCAACATTGATATATGGAAGTATAGGATGAGTGCATACATTAAAATCCTAGGATTGTATGTTTACCTTGTTACTATCAAGAAATCTTATCTTGTAATGACAAGCACATAGAGACTAATGCACAAGCCTTAAATGTACTAAAGCATATACATAGCGAAGAATATTTATCTATGGTTTCTGATTGCGATTTCGCTTTTGCAGTGTGAAACACATTGACCTCTGCTGAGCTACAGATGACAAACTATGTGGAGAAGAAACCCATGGTGGATGAGCACAACGAAGCTTGCTATATGGTCCAAGAGAATGACTCCCTTGAGGTACATTCGGATACTCATCTAGATGATAGTGCAAGTTCTTCTTGTGATGATAACATGGATGCACATCCATTAAATGAAGAACTATCTATGTTTTGTGAAAATTGCTTTCAAAGTAAAAAGTTTGAAAAAACAAGAGTTTTAAATTAAAAGAAGAAAATAAAAATTTATTTTCAAAGGTAAACATGATTTTACAAAAGAGAGTTGAGATTTCAAGTGAAAGAGACTCCTTGAAAACTCAACTTGATCTTACTTTAAAAGAAAATGAGATTTTAAAGAATAAAAATAATTATGATGATGTTTTGAAGAATAATAAGGGTTTGTCTTCAAAACTTGATTTTATTTTAAAAGAGAACAATTCTTTAAAAAATAAAATTGATTCGATTTTAAAAGAATTGAATTTGTTTCAAATAAAAATAATTCTTTAAAAAATGATTTGGCTTCTCATTCTTATCATGATTATATTGTTGTACCCTCTATTGATAAGAATATATGCTCCACTTCTTCTTCAATCGTTGAAAATGATATTTGTAATTTGAAAAAAAATGTAGATTATTTGGGCTCCACTTTAAGCCAATGTGCCATGAACCACACATGATTGGAACCATGTTTCGTAAGAAACATGCTCCTCATATGCATGCACATAAGCCACGACATACACATGCTCACCATACTCACACACATGATTCTATGTATGCTCATGTGTACACTTGTACACGTTGTGGACGTAAGGGCCACCTTGCAAAGTTTTGCTATGATAGAATACATAATTTAAATTTTGCAAACAAATTTGTTTAGGTTAGGAAAGACGCTAACCCTCATGGACCCAAGAAAGTGTGGGTACCAAAATTTACCCCTATTATGTTTGATGTAGGTGTGGGCTCTCACATGACGTGAGAGGAATGGTGCCTTGATGGTGGATGCATTTGAGCTTGATGGATACTACATTGGATGCATTACCTTCAAGGATGTTTGGTGGAAGAACCACCATGGTTTAGAGACCTAGAGATTAGCCTTATTAGTTTTGGTAAGTATCTGTAACTCCTTATTTATATTTACATGCTTTCTCATTGATGATTTTTAGCATGTCTTAATTTTTCATGTTTTAAATACAATATTTATTAGACTTGTGATATATATATGTAGTATTTGAGATACACCCATATTTGTATGGTTTTAATATTTTTGTGTTCTCACTATAGTTTAGCTATTATGTATATCCTAGCTCTAAAAGCACGTATATTTATCCTAACGATCATGTTTGTTTATGATTTTGCACTTCATATTTTTGATTACTTGTTTAGATGAAGTTTTCATTAAAACTTGTATTTATACTTGTACAAGTAGTAAGCTACACTTTGTTATTATGTGTTTGTGCTTCATATTCATTTGTACTCATTATATGTACATGTATAATCTAGTTTTGATGATCTTTCATTTATACTTATTTTTCTTATTTTTGTACATGTTTTCATAAAAATGTGTGTATCTTCATGTATATGTTAATTTTGTCTAAAACTATTAGATATACATGTTTATCCTAGAGTAACTTACTTTTCATGCAAAATTCTCTTTTTAGACTCGTTTATGTTTGAGATATATATGTATACTTTTAGTTTCAACAAACATACATATACCTTGAAGCATATTAAGTTTTGATGATTTCTTACTTTTAATAAAAGAAAATTCATATGAGCTTCAATGCCTTATTTTCATGATTTTGTTGATTACATGATTTTTACACTCTATATTTGGTGTTTACTCATGATTTTATTTTCATAAGTTTTATATGTGCTTTATAGATCTTGAGTGTCAATTATTGTGTGATTTTCATATTTTCATGAGATATATGATTTGGTTTTAAGTTTTAAAGGATCTTTAACTAGTTTAAAACTATCTTTAAATCTTGTCTTTATTCTTCAATTAGTAGAGTTTTCAAATTATACTAACATATTTTCAAATCAT
This sequence comes from Agave tequilana, assembly GCA_038442645.1. Classification (NCBI taxonomy): domain Eukaryota; kingdom Viridiplantae; phylum Streptophyta; class Magnoliopsida; order Asparagales; family Asparagaceae; genus Agave; species Agave tequilana. The sequence goes on from JAVJIF010018637.1 coordinate 69,505, forward strand.
GATTTTTAAAACCCCTACCTTTCAAGGGCGGTTGGATGGGCGACCATGCCTTATATACCCTTATTGAATATCTTTTATCATGTGCATGAATAGAGTGGTAGGTATGAGTTATACACATGATCTTCATGTTATTCTATTTTTGTATACTCATATATATTTTCTTATATATGTATGCTTCAAATTTCAATTAGTATTTCGATACATACATATATATGATTTGATTGTATTTGTTTTACAATATCTTTATATTCTTAAAGCACAAATTATATTTATGCTAAGGTTGATTTTATTCTAAATGTTAATTGGTATTTTTACAAGTTTATACATTGATTTCAATTGGTAGTTCAATTGGTATTTTAACTGCTAATCATTTCAATTGGTATTTCATTTTGATACCAAATAAATACCATAAATATCATTCGATTGGTATCAAAATCTACTATTGGTATCTTAAAATTTTCTTTACAAGTGGTACCAACTTTTATTTTTTCAACTACAATTTGATTTCATAGGTATCAAAATTCATTATGTTGACTTCAAGAAATTTTAAATTTTTTTTTATAAAAGTGGTTTCAAAATTTATTGATATATTTTGCCTATATGCAAGGGGAGCTTAACATCTCATCAATATATAGATTCATGTTGAAGTGTATTACACATATAGTAGAGCTTGACCTCTCTTCTTTATGTAGTACACGTGTGTAGGGAGAGCTTAACATCTCCGTTTATACATTGTATATTATGCTTTATGTAGGTTATAGTCTAGTCTTCCATTCTTCATGTAATGCATGTATGCAGGGGGAGCTTACTTTACGTCTCTCCTCTTCATGAATGTATATCACATATACATCTTTATTGTTTGATTGTCCTCACCCCTTTTTGATGAATTGACAAAAAAGGGGAGAAGAATTTAGTGAGTTTATATATGCATGCTTAATATTGGTATTTATACATATATGTTTGTATTTAGTTTATGCATTTTATTGAACATCCTTATTGTTTATGCTATATATGAGTTAAGAGGGAGCTTCTATGAAACTTAACTTTAATCCATACATATATAACTCTATGAGTTTTGTCTGGGGAGATTATTAGCCCAAAGGCCCATCACTCTAGTTTTGATGATGATTAACTCATGTAGTTATAGTACTAATGATCTTGTGCTTATATAGTTTCAGATTTACTATCAAAATCTTAGTAGGTGCTTAACTTCAACAAAGGAGTTTTGGAGCTAACACATATAAATTCAAGAGCTCGAGCGTCAAGATCGCATCTAGCACTCGGTTAGAGTCAAGCTCGTTGGATCATATTTGGATCGGGTCATCTTAAAGATGAGGTTCGACAAGAAGACCTCGGCTTGTTTAGTTTGAGTTTGTATTTAGATCTTGTGTAAAGATAGATAGTGTTGATATGCTCAAGTTCACGCACACACACACACAAGTTCAATATGTTTGATTTTCGATTTAACCGGTTTTAGATTTTTAGTTCATATATACATGATTTTCATGAATAGATATAATCAAAATAAGTTTACATGGTTTAATGCATATTAGATTTCATCTATATATACATATATGCTTCATATAATTGAAAAAACTTATTTTGATGTTCTATTTCATGTGTTTGGAGTTTTATAATTAACAAAACCTATTTTGAATTTCATGTCAAAAACATAGATATATCAATTACATGTGTATTGGATTCTATCCATACACTCTATAGTTTAAAAGAGTTTAAATATCTTGTTTTTATATTTATACAAGTATGGGAAAAATCAGTTTTCCATTTCAAAGTTTGGTTTTCGGAAAATACGGTTTTTGTTTAAGACCAAATATTTAATATCACAAAAATACTTCAAATAATTTGTAATATGTGCTGATTTTTTGTCACACATATTTGTTATTCAAATATCTAACAAGAACTTATTTTTGTGAAATTTATGAGTATTTATGAGATTTTATTGGAATTAAAATAACTAAGTTTTCTAACCTAAAATCCCAGCCAGATGGTCGACCGTCTGGTCGACCGATATGCACAAGGACGTGCGCATGGCCAGCCTATAAGGCCGGTCGACTGGGCGGTCGATCGACTATAACCACCATGTCTCGGGTGGTGCCGGTCGAGCGGGCGGTCGACTGACAGGCTTCGTGCCTTATGGACGGTCGATCGAGCGATCTGCCGGTAGCGCCTAACGGTCAAAAATTTGACCGTTGACTGGTCGACTGGAAGGTCATTTCTGACCTTTCAGGCTGCCAACGGCTATATTTTTTTTAAAACCCTATATAAAGGGGTTTTGGGAGCTGTTTTCAACAAGATTTTTAAGAGCCTTTCTTCTCATCTATTCAAGTGTTTAGCAGCAAATTTTTGAAGAGTTTTTGTGCCAAAAAGATTTATCATTCATTTGTTTTAAAGTGTTGGAAAAATCAAAGAAAAGAGAGTCTTTGGGAAATTAGTTTTGATCTCTATTTTCATATCTATTTGATGTTTTTCCCAAGTGTTTTTCTTTGCTATTTTTCTTTCCAAACACTTTGTTTTCTTACACTTTAACTATCATCTCTATCCTATTTATAGGATCTTATTTTTGCAGGAAATATTGATTGTGGTCTATTGTGATCACCAAGTGGTAAACTTTCCTTTGCTATGGCTTTGTGCCTATCTCTCTAGTGTAGAGGTGGTTGTGCTTTGGGTTTATGATTATCCCTCTTGTGTAGAGGTGATTGTGGTGAAGTTTGGCTTTATGCCTTTATTCATATTGTGTAGAGGTGATGGAATTTTGGCTTTGTGCCTTGCCTCTTGTGTGGAGGTAGTTGTGCTGGAGAGAGGAGTTGTATACTCTAAGTTTGTAATTGCAAATTAATTGGTAGAGGTTCCCTTTGTGGGAGGTCCTATGTGGACGTAGTGGAATTCCTTCTGTGTGAAGGCGGAGATGTAGAGCAGTGGCTCGAACCTTAAATCATGTCTTGGTGTTTGCGTTTAATCCACTATTTCTAAACTCTTTCTCTCTTATATCTTGCATTGATTTATATTGTTCATATCTTATACATGCTTTGGTATTGTTTGTGTGCTCATACTTGTGTTGAACCAAGAGAGCTTCATATAGCACCTCAACTCTTATTTAGAGGAATCTAGAAGAGATAGTCCAGAGCCCGTCACCGGGAATTCGGCTACACTCTTTGGTTACACATAATGTGTTGCATTAAGTTTTAATTTCGCATCATTTGTCATTAGATTAGCTAATACACCTATTCACCCCCCTCTAGGTGTATTTTCATTGTTGGGTATACCCTATGAAACAAAGAGTTGAAATCCTAGAGTTGTTGGTGAAGTGGAAGAAGCTGATGGAGAATCAGACTGGTAAAAAGATTAAGGTGCTCCAGTATGATCATGTTGAAGAGTACAGGAATGCTTTCCTGCAATTTGGCCAGAGCAATGGTTTTATGACCCACTACACAAATGAGAAAGATGGTGTAGGAAAAGAGATGAACCGTCCTTTGTTGGAGAAGGTTCGGTATTTGTTATCTAATGCATTGTTAGACAAATCGTTTTGAGCTGAGGCGATTGTATATGCTAGTCATCTCTTGAATAGGCTATTGACGACTGCGGTCGAAAGTAAGACTGCGTTAGACATTTGGTTAGGTGGAACTGCTCATGACCATGATTCAGTTAGAGTATTTGGTTGTTTGGCGCATGTTGATGTCAAGAAAGACATATTAGACTCTAAAGTGAACAAGTTGATATTTTGAGATACAAGGAAGGCTTGAAATGCTACAAGTTTTGGGATCTGAAAAATACGAAATTTGTCTCAAGCAGACATCTTACATTGGATGAGGCTTCGATGGTGAAGCCTATCGTCTCCCAGTAGGTGGAGATAATGAAGAGCAAGTTAGTGTTATCACAACGGGTGAAGAGTGATGCTACTACATGTTGTCTAGTTGGTTCGTATCGTTTGGGATTTCATCGGCTGTGACACATAGTGGAGATCAAGTAGCCAATATGGATATTGAACATATTGAAAAATTATATTGGTTCAGTTGCAGCTAGAGGAACCAAATGGAATCCACGAAAGTGAGTTGTAAAGAAGCATGGATCTCATGTTGATGAGATTCATATGACTCAGTCTGTTGGGTTTGTTGCTGCAAAAAAGAAGTTGGTTGAGCTCGATGGAACTCATTTGAATGAACTACAAGAGATTTGATCTCTTGGGCAGGGGTACGTAGGCAGCCGTAATGGTGTAGCCCGTTTGGTGGTGCAGCCCGTATGAAGTTATTTGGGTTCTCGAGAATTGGCAGCGATAAGCTGCACTTTGGACTTCATGTAAAGATGAAGAGTTGTGGTCTCGATAAATATTTGATCTTCCGGTGAGAAGATAGTTAAGCTTGCATAATGAAGCATGCATCCAGTTTGTTGATCTGAAGATGATTATTTGGTATACTCTACTCATATTTGGTTAGACTGTCTTGAAGACATTTGGATTGTTGTTCCAATCAGTTATTGAGTCATTGTTGGCTCATTTTGGAATGGTCTCCATTCAGTTACTGAGTTATAAACACATTCATTAGTCGGCTCATATGGTGTTGTTTCTCCTCAGTAAAGTATTGAGAAGGCATGTATGGTGCATTCTGTTTGGTTTAGCTGAGCTTAAAATTTAGTATTGATACAATTGATATTGGAGCTTGGAGGGAATTATGTGAGGGGATGACAAACTTAATTTGGATTGATTTCGGATCAATCATTTGGATCCATTGTGATTGTTTGAAATCAATTGTAACTTTGCATTTGGGATTCGTCAGAATCGTATGTTGAGTCAACATCCGCTTCTGGTCTGTTGGCAAGGATCGTGTGTCGATCTCGCAGCGAAGATCGTGTGACGCCATTGGATTCATTGGTATTCAGCTCAGATTTGAAAAATCTTCATTTAGGTGGAGAATGTAGAGAGAGGATCAAAAACAGGGAGGATAGAGTTTTTAAATTCATTAACAGAGGTTCGGTCGACTTGGCGGTCGACCGACATAAACAAGAGTTGAAATTGGTCATCGCTCGGTCGATTGATGTTGCACGAGAGAAGAAAATCTAGTTGGCGGTTGACCGTGTGGTCGACCGACCCAACTCTCTGAGATCAACAGAGTGTTGGGACTTGGATTCGGTCGACCTGTTCAACTCTAGAATTAACAGAGTTGGGGATATGCTCAGTCAACCGGCTGATCGACCGTATACTTGGAGCGGTCAACCGGCCGGTCGACTGACACATGAATTTGAGCAGCATTTTGGACCCGACCTGCTGCTGGGGGGGGGGGGGGGGGTGGTCTCTCTATAAATAGAGGACTTGAACCCTTTTTGAGTATCATCTTGTTGAGTGAGTCTTGAGAGAACCCTTATAATTCTCTTGTAAATCTTGTATAAATCATTAATAGTTTTCTCTCTTCTGTCATGGGGACGTAGACATTTTGCCGAACCGTATTAATCTCGGTCGCCCTCTCTTTGTCTGTGATTTGTGATCTAGGGTTCATGTTATTTGGCTGGTTTCATGTTCAACTGTCCCATGTCTGACTTTTCCTACTTTAAACAAAAGGGCGTCTACCAAGTACCAACAGGAAAGGTTCCTATTCAATATGACCCACTTAATCAGTCCACATTTTTTCACAGTATCCAGGTTCATTGGGTGCTAACAGGAGCCACTGGAGGAAGACAAGTGGGGACTAAAACTGGAACAAGTAGTTCGTATTATACCTCACCATAGTTGGCATCTTGCAATGATGTGATCGTGCTTGCGATCGATCCACACGTGCACTTCACATGCGATCGGGCCGTTCTCGTGCTCGGCTGTCTACAGAATGGCACACGGGAGTCGCTTTCCAAGTTGTAGCATGGAATCAAGAAGTCCGTTTCCTGCTGAATTGGACGGTAGATTGGTCCCATTCTCGCTCCAAAGGATAAGAGACATTGAGCATCGTACTTTTGAGTTGAAAGGACAAACGAAACAATCCCACAATTAAGCATTTCAAAATCATTGGAGCCTCTTCCTGCTTCTGCCTCTGCCTCTGCTTTAAACAAGGTCCCATTCAATTACAGTTCAAATGTAATCAGAAGTAGTTCCAGTCTTCACCTACCAAAGAAAACAAAGTAAAAACCATCTCGCCTTAAAGGAGGGCAGCGACTGAAGATAATCTTATCAAAGCCACAGGTTTAGAGCCCAGATTTACTGAGCTAATCGAAGGCACTTGCTTGCTTCTAACTCATCATTGCTTCTTGGATTCAAACTTCTTTATGGCGATTGCTTCAACTGTAATTGTTCAACACGTCGTACAAAAAGTGGTCCAGCGATGGCGAGAGATGACCGTGAAATGTGTGCCGGAGGTAGAGTGATTATTGAGAAAGGAACGCTCGAATGGGACCTGAGGCATCAGCGTCTGAATACAGATAAGAGAGCAGAAGTCTGCAGTTGAAAGAGAGACTTCATAGGTTGAACTGAAGCCTTACATACGTTTTCTCTCATCAGATGCAAGTTTTTTTATCAGAAGTTCGTAATGACATACAAATTTGAGTCAGAAATGCTTCAACCTGTAGGAACTGGAACCTGTGACATGAGAGACAGATTATGGAAACTGTTATCTACTGGGAACCTGATTTCTTCTTGGCCCTACAAGATGCTGATGTTTTTATCAAGGCTAGAGTGGTCCATACCTTTCACTTTCTGACCATGGTGCGTCTGAGAATAAAACCATTACAATGCTGAGAACAAGGCATGATACCTCAGGCCAACGAGTGGCTGCTAGATTCTCCATTACCTGAAAAAAAAATGCTGCAACAATTTGGGTAGCAATCGCTCGATTCTTGTCCGAGCATCAATTTGCTAATCAACCATTGCTTCTTGGGCTTGTGGGAAAGCTACCAGAATAATGATGCATTAAAGATAAGCAAAGTAGAGCCTATGTTGACATAGAATGTATATTGTAAGTAATTTATATCCATAATTACTGCAATAAGCAATCATTGGGGAAGAAAAATTATTTTGAAAAGAAAAATGTCTTGTGAGAAACTTAAATCCTAAAGAGTACTTACTATAAGTGACACCCGTTGACCATGCCAAGTTTGGATTAGCGAAAAATGTGTCACATGTGTTTGTGTGCGATCTGTTAGTCTCACATTAAGTGGTAGTACCTTTTATTGTTAATTGGATTCCATAATCATAGCCTAACTGATATTTATGTATGCCCAAATATAAAGGTTACATTTGTATAAGTTTAATAATGATATGGGAGATTAAGGGCCATGATGGGTGGTTTTCTCCGTATGGTTATTTGCAATACGTAGACCCTCTTCTCTCCTCCATTATAAGAAAACAAACCCCCCCTTTTTGTGCATCCATCATTTTTTCAGTTTTGGGTTTGTGTAAAGAAAAGGAGACAGAGAGAAGAAAAGTGTTTACAGATTAGGGTTTTTGCAAGGAGAAAAGAAAGAGACTGAGATCTTCATCAATCCACCTTCATCAATCCTTCATATGGCTTCAGGTATGTATTTATATGTATATTTGTTCTTGAGATGTATGGAATCTAGATCCTTGATAAATGATTTCATTATCATGAAGTTCTTTAAGTTTTTAATCTAACATTTGGTATCAAAGCCAGGTTAAGAATCTATGCATCTCAGAATAAAATTATGGACAATTAGGTTTTGCCATAATTAACTGTTTCAAAAGCAAATTTTGATCATTCAATTGTAGAATTTTAAAGAGGATTTAGTACAAAATTCTATTAAATTTTAATATTCCTCTAATTGTGCAATCACTTGGATCAAAATTAGTATAAGAAACCCTAATTTTTCCTTTTGTTAAGGCTTCAGTCGATTAAACAGTTATCAGTATACGGTTTCTGTTTCATCAACTGTTAGTCGACTTGCCCGAACCACTAGTCGACTAGGTCTCCTCCCAGAAAATTAATGACTCTTTGTATCTCTACAGGAGTCGACTTGATAATAATTATTAGTCGACTAATAATTAGTATAGTCGACTAAACCTCTTGCCCTAGTCGACTAATAAATTGACCTGAAGCTGTATGGTTCTCTGTTTCTCTGCCTAGTCGACTAAACCTTCCTTTATAGTCGACTTGACTTGTCCCTAGTCGACTTGTCTACCTTGACCAGTCGACTAATGTTTGTTTAGTTCAATCATAAATGTATGTTACACATATAATGTTATTGTGTTAATATTGATTGAATTGGTCAAGTGACAATATTGGAGTATTATAGAATAACTCAAATAAAAGGTTAGAAAATATTGTTGGTTAGTTTTATATTCATACGGTTTATTGATTTAGTAGTTGCCAAAGTGACCTACATTAGTGAGCCTTATGAATATACAACTACATAAAAGATTTGTCAATAAGGGTGACATTAAAGTCAATAATATTCTCGGTGGCGGTTCTAGTTAGGAGAGTGGGACTCGCCCAAAGGAAAGTCTCTTTCAAATAATTACGAACCCGGTAGGGTAGTGTAATTTATGCAACTCAGTGGTGTAGAATTGGATACCCAAGGTAACATGACTTACTGTCTAAGTGGTATAAATTATATTAGACCTACATAGGTGATAAAAGGTCTCACCTATAGAGTGAATGCTGGATATGCTTAGGTTTCGCCCAAAGGAGAAATTAAAGTGATATCTATAGTTCATCTTCATAAAATTTAATGTTTTTGTATTGATTCGAGGCTTTAATGTGAGCATTGTCTTATTTTGCTTCAGTGAAGTTCCCACTTCCCTACACTCTCATGCATCTAGCATTCCAGCCCTGATGGTACAAACTTTTCTGAATGGTTTGAACATGTCCAATTCACACTGGGTGTACTGGATCTTGACCTGGCTCTTCTAGTTGAGAAACCTGAGGAAGTCACTGCTGAAAGTACAGCAGATCAGGTTAGCCATGCTAAAGTCTGGGAAAGGTCGAACAGACTCAGTCTCATGTTCATTAAAATGACCATTGCCAACAATATCAAAACTTCACTCCCTCAGACTGCTAACGCTTCAGAACTTTTAACTGCTGTAAAAGACCGGTTTAAATCTGCTGATAAGTCATTGGCTGGCACTCTTATGACTAAGTTAACTACCATGAAATATGATGGTAGTAGAGGAGTCCAACAACATATCCTCAATATGACTGATAAAGCTGCGAAGTTAGGAACACTGGGAATGAAAGTAGATGAATCCTTCTTGGTACAGTTCATCCTCAACTCACTTCCTCCTCAATTCGGACCATTCAAGATTCACTATAATACTCATAAGGATAAGTGGAATCTGAATGAACTGACTAATATGTGCATTCAAGAGGAAGTGAGACTGAGGCAAGAAGGACATCACTCGGTGTTGGCAGTAACTCAAGGAGCTATACATAAGAAGGGAAAGTATGGAAGAGGTAAGAGGTTTCCACCAAAGAAGGGAATGAACCTGGGGAAAGTAGCCAGGGTCATGGAAAGAGTTCACTGTCAAATGCTACTTTTGTGGCAGAAAAGGACATGTGAAGAAGGATTGCAACAAGAGAAAGGCTTGGTTCGAAAAGAAAGGTATGAATCTTTCTTTTGTATGTTATGAATCAAATCTTGCTGAAGTTCCTTCTAATACTTGGTGGATTGACTCTGGAGCCACAACTCACACAACTAATTCAATGCAGGGATTCCTTACAACCAGGAAACCGAAGGAAAGTGAAAGATTTGTCTTTATGGGGAACCGTCTCAAAGTGGAGGTCGAGAATGTTGGAACTTATCGACTACTCTTAGAGACGGGTCATCAGATGGATCTTGTAGACACTTTTTATGTACCTTCAATTTCTAGGAATTTAATGTCTTTATCCAAATTAGATGCTGTTGGATATTCAGTTTTATTTAGTTGTGGAAAACTCAATTTGATGTTTAATTCAATTTCGGTTGGACATGGAATTTTATGTGATTGTTTGTATAAAATTTTCTTGAATTATGAGTTTGCACAATCTCTTTTAACCCTGCATTCGAATGTTGGTTCTAAACGTGGCTTAATTGATGAAAAATCTTCTATCTTGTGGCATAGACGACTGGGGCGTATCTCCAGGGATAGAATTGTAAGATTAGTGAAGAATGGGATTTTGGATAACCTAGACTTCACTGATTTTGGATTGTGTGTGGATTGCATAAAAGGAAAGCAAACCAAACACACCAAGAAAGGTGCCACAATAAGCAAAAAGCTTCTTGAGATTATTCATACAGACATTTGCGGACCACTCTCTATTCCATGTTTTACGGGAGAGAGATACTTTATCACCTTTATAGACGATCTGTCTCGTTATGGTTATGTATATCTAATTCATGAAAAGTCTCAGGCTGTTGACATCCTTGAGGTGTTCATTACAGAAGTCGAGAGACAATTAGACAGAAAAGTTAAAATCATGAGATCAGATCAAGGTGGTGAGTATTATAGAAGATACGATGAGTCAGGACAGAATCCTGGCTCATTTGCCAAATTTCTAGAAAAGCATGGCATTTGTGCTCAATACACAATGCCAGGTACGCCTCAGCAGAATGGAGTTGCTGAAAGGCGAAACCGGACACTTATGGATATGGTTAGGAGCATGATGAGCTTCTCTAATGTACCTAATTTATTGTGGAATGAAGCCTTAAAGACTGCTATGTATATCTTGAACAGGGTTCCTAGTAAGGCAGTCTCAACAACTCCTTTCGAGTTGTGGACTGGTAGGAAACCTAGTTTAAGACATTTACATGTTTGGGGTTGACCAGCAGAGGCTAGAATATATAATCCACATGAAAAGAAATTAGACTCAAGGACCATATCTGGATATTTCATTGGTTATCCAGATAAGTCTAAAGGGTACAAATTCTATTGTCCTAACCATAGTACTAGAATTGTTGAAACTGGTAATGCCAGATTCCTTGAGAATGGCGAAATTAGTGGGAGTGATGAACTAAGAAAGGTGGATCTTGAAGTGATAAGGGTAAATATCCCAATACCCTTTCCTTCAAGAGAAATTGTTGTCCTTCAGCTTGATCATCAAGCTGAGTCACCAGAACAAAATAATGATAATGGTTCACCACTTCATGAGGATATCGCCACTGAAAATGTTGTAGAACCACCACAACCGGCAGCTTTGAGGAGATCTCAAAGGGAAAGAAGATCTGCCATTTCAGATGATTATGTGGTGTATCTACAGGAATCTGATTTCGATATTGGGATTAATAAAGTTCCAGTTTCATTTTCACAAGCCATTGAAAGTAATGATTCTAGCAAATGGATTGATGCTATGAATGAAGAGTTGAAATCTATGGACCAAAACAAAGTCTGGGATCTTATCGAATTGCCTAGTAACTGTAAGAAAGTCGGGTGTAAATGGGTCTTTAAGACCAAGCGCGACGCCAAAGGCAATATCGAACGATATAAGGCCAGACTTGTGGCTAAAGGTTTCACTCAGAAAGAAGGCATTGATTATAGAGAAACCTTCTCTCCAGTATCAAAGAAGGACTCTTTTAGAATCATTATGGCCCTTGTAGCTCATTATGACTTAGAGTTACATCAAATGGATGTGAAAACAGCTTTTCTAAATGAAAATTTGGATGAGGAAATATACATGGAGCAACCTGAAGGGTTCGCAAAGAAAGGAAAAGAACACTTGGCTTGCAAATTAAAGAAATCCATCTACGGACTAAAACAAGCTTCCAGGCAATGGTATATAACGTTTAATGATACCATTACCTCATTCGGATTTACAGAAAACACTGTTGATCAGTGTATATATCTGAAGATCAGTGAGAGCAAGTTTATCTTTTTGGTTCTGTATGTGGATGATATTTTGTTAGCCAGTAGTGATGTTGGTTTACTGTATGAAACCAAAAACTATCTTACCAAGAACTTTAAGATGGTTGATATGGGTGAGGCAGCTTATGTCATTGGCATAGAGATCTTCAGGGATAGATCTCGAGGATTATTAGGACTGTCTCAGAAAGGTTATATCAATCGAGTCTTGGAAAGATTTCACATGGAACTATGTTCAGCCAGTTGTGCACCCATCATGAAGGGTGACAAATTAAGTGGGAGTCAGTGTCCTAGAAATGACTTAGAAAAGGAACAAATGCAAAAAGTTCCGTATGCTTAGCAGTTGAGAGCTTGATGTATGCACATACTTGTACCAGGCCAGATATCAGTTTTGCAGTTGGAATGTTAGGAAGATACCAGAGTAATCCAGGAATGGAGCATTGGAAATTGGCAAAGAAAGTGATGCGGTATCTTCAAGGGACGAAGGATCATATGCTCACATATAGGAGATCAAATCAGTTAAAAGTGATCGGTTATTCGGATTCAGATTTTGCTGGTTGCCCAGATAGCAGGAAGTCTACCTCAGGCTTTATATTCATGCTAGCAGGTGGGGCAATCTCGTGGAAGAGCATAAAGCAGTCTATCACTGCTTCATCCACGATGGAGGCTGAGTTCGTAGCATGTTTTGAGGCCACGAATCATGCATTATGGTTACGCAATTTCATTTCAGCACTTGGTGTAGTTGATTCTATTGCCAGGCCGCTGAAGATATTTTGTGATAATACAGCAGCCGTTTTCTTCTCTAAGAATGGTAAGTACTCTAGTGGTTCCAGATACATGGAACTTAAGTACTTAGTCGTTAGAGAAAGAGTTCAGAAATAACGAGTGTCAATTGAGAATATAAGTACCACTCTAATGGTTGCTGATCCATTGACCAAGGGATTACCTCCAAAGACATTCAAAGAACATGTTATTAGAATGGGTCTTTTGAGTAATCTGTAATGTATGTTTTGGTGCTTATGTAATTGACACTATTGCGCAATAAAAGTTTGTTTCTATATTTCCTGTTATCTAACTGTGTGTGCACATATTATGTATGGATGTTTGTTAAACAGGAAAAGTCTTGATAAGACAAATTACAGGGGTCGTTTTGGTTATAAACTCTATTAGTGAGGGTTATCAATGTTGTGGTACATAGAAGGGAGTATGACATAGATGTTGTATAACCGCTATGACTCACATTGGTGGTCCAAGCTAATTGCAGTATTACAGTATCTCATTATTTGGGCTTATCAGTTATTATTTTTAAATTCGTGATCACGTGTCAAAGTTTTTTAGTATGGAATCCAATAGAGTCAAATGTTTTTAAAATGAGTCTTTTTGTTTGTTTTCTAAAGTTTTATGTAATCGGCTAGTGGTCCAAGTGGGAGAATGTTAGTCTCACATTAAGTGGCCCACTAACCTTTTATTGTTAATTGGATTCCATAATCATAGCCTAACTGATATTTATGTATGCCCAAATATAAAGGTTACATTTGTATAAGTTTAATAATGATATGGGAGATTAAGGGCCATGATGGGTGGTTTTCTCCATATGGTTATTTGCAATACGTAGACCCTCTTCTCTCCTCCATTATAGGAAAACAAACCCCCCTTTTTGTGCATCCATCATTTTTTCAGTTTTGGGTTTGTGCAAAGAAAAGGAGACAGAGAGAAGAAAGGTGCTTACAGATTAGGGTTTTTGCAAGGAGAAAAGAAAGAGACTGAGATCTTCATCAATCCACCTTCATCAATCCTTCATATGGCTTCAGGTATGCATTTATATGTATATTTGTTCTTGAGATGTATGGAATCTAGATCCTTGATAAATGATTTCATTATCATGAAGTTCTTTAAGTTTTTAATCTAACACGATCGTCTCATGAGAATATTTTTAATGGCATTGACCTTTTCCTTTTCTTGTTGAAATTAAAAGAACAGCTCATCTCTGGTCTGACCACTTAAATTTTCTGCGGCTTTAAACTGAGGCAACAGCGCATATAAGAAAATTTCACTTGTGAATGATGAGACTTCGACGACATGTCAGATAAACCACTTCAAAGTTGAGATTTGCATTTTGACACGATGTTCTGAGAGACCAATTTGATGCATTATGACGCGAGAAGCGGGGAAGACGAATGACGCCCGTTAGATTTCGTTCTGATGCCCACGAACCCTAAAGACTTTCAAGTAAAAGTTGTGCTTGAATCCACGAATACGACACTCAAATCCACGAGCGATTTACTCGAATCCACGAGCAAAAGATAATAACTCAAATTCATAAGTAATATAGAGAGAAATCTCAATGTTATTAATCAATATCCGATATCAAAAATAAAGAGTATAAAGGCTTATTTATAGGCTTACAATGAGTCCTAATCTATTTATGAAAACTAAATTCAAAATAAAGAAAAATAATTTAAAATAAAGAAAGTGAAAAATCTATATATCGGAATCCAAATCTGATCCGATTACAAATTCCCAATCAGAATCAAATATCCTGATACGTAATAGGGCTCGACATGAAGGGGGTGGTTGGCAGTCAAGAGAAAAATTAAAAACCCTGACTTTCGATAAAAGCCTGTCAACAGGCCAAAAGAAAGTGTTGTCGACAGGTCAAGTTATTTTAGGCTGTTGTTTGCCTTGCCTTATTTTTTGGTCTCCTACATCAGTCATTCCCTCTTCAAAAGAACTCACTCTATCATTTTGATTGCGTCAGGATACAGGTGAAGACACCCTTTTCTTTGTAAATCTTATAGTCGGTGAAATTGGTCTCATGGCAACTCGCTTACCCTTTCAAGTAAACATATATGTATTCTCTTTTCTAGACGAGTAGCATCAACGTCATGTTGTCATGATCTTCTCAAAGAATATGGCACTTGTCCATGTCGACGTCCTCACAAGTAAAGGAATCTTGATAGTGTTTGCCAATGGATATAAGAACTTGACACAAATCCATTACCTTGATATGTGGGCTCCGCTTGATCCATTCAATGTCGTAAGGATGAGGATGCAGCTTCATATCTAGTTTCAAATAATCTACAAGTGTCTTTGAGACAATATTCTCACAGGTCACATTCTCAATAATAAGATTGCAAATCTTATCCTTGATCGAACACTTTGAATAGAAAATTTGGTGTCATTGTGTGGTGCCGAGGATCTTCTAATTACAAAGCACTTTCTGAACAACACAAACGACAGGATCTCCATGTTCTTTGACGAAGTCAAAATCCTTTGGCTCTATCTCAATTAGCACATTGTCTTCTTCTTCATAGTCTGTCATATTAACTTGTCTTCTCTTTAGGCACTTATTAGACTTGTATCCAGATTCGTCACACTTGTTGTTGGCCCGAAAGCCCATCACTCTAGTTTTGATGATGATCAACTCATGTAGTTATAGTACTAATGATCTTGTGTTTAATTAGTGACAGATTTATGATCAAGATCTTAGTTGGTGCATAGCTTCAACAAAGCATTTAAAGTCAAGTTTTGGAGCTAGCACGGTGTTTGGACCAAGTCTAGAAGGCTTCAAGTGAAGACTTCAAGAAGATGAAGACTTGAGTCTAGGTTTGTTTTAGTAAGATTTTGTTTTAGATAAAATGTAAAAGATAGAGTAGTTGGTGGATTGCTCAAGTACACATACACACACACTCTTGATTTAGAATGTTTTCATAAAAGAGTTTTCCTTTAGAAAAACATGATTTTGGATAAAGACTATAAAATCAAGTTTAGTGCATAATGTCAAAAACATAGATATTTCACCATGTTTGTGTAGTGGATCATATCCATATACCATATGCTTTCAAAGTTGTTTAAATATCTTATTTTTGTATTTGGTGAAGTTTTGGAAAAACAAGTTTTGAAAAATCAAGTTTGGAAAAATACTGCTTTTCATTTGAGCCAATTTTTCCATATTACAAAAATAGTCCAAATCATTTATAACATGCCTTGATTTTGTGCAAGCATGTTTGTTTATCAAAGTATTTTGGTAAAACTATTTTTGTAGATTTTTCTATATTTTATGGGATTTTATTTGAACCAAAAAGACCAAGTTTTAAATCCCTTACTGTTCTGTCCTGGCTGTAGCCGGTCGACCGACCCGGTCGACCGACGTGCACAGACGTGCACGCCAGTTCTGCAAGATGGCCGGCCGACCGACCCAGTCGACCGTCCAGAGAGCTCTGCTCTCTGGAAAGGCCCCGGCCGACCGAGCGGTCGACCGGACAGAGAGATTGCTCTCTGTATCCTGGCTCGGTCGACCGATGGCTCAAACGGTCTGAAATATGACCGTTGGCCGGTCGGCCGGACGGTCGACCGACAGGCCTGACAGAACCCCAACGGCTAGTTTTTCTGAGCCTATAAATTTGGGGGTTTGGGCATTATTTTTCTCCAAGATTTTCAAGTGGGTTTTCACCAGTTTTTCCTAAACTATTTAGAGGTTTTCCTCCACTTGATTAAGAGCAAATATTTCCAATCAAAAGGAGAGTTTTTATCAAGAGTGTTAAAAGTGATTCTTTGAGTTTTCCTCCACCATCTCTTTCCTTGTTTTCTCACACATACACTTGAGCTATCCATTGCTATATTGTTGTGAGAGGATTTTAGGTGATCAAGAGTTGTGATCACCAAAGTTCATCTTTGCTCTTTGAGGAGGCGGACGTGTGTGTTCGCATTGTTTCGGGTCCTAGTGTGGACTCGGTGTCTCGGGTTCGGGTGCGAACTCTTTATTTGAGGTACGGCCTCGGCGAGCTTGTGGGGCTTGTGGTGTGTACGGGCTAGGGAGTCCGAGAGTTGTAGGTGTTGCGGCACTGAGTGATCCGGTGGGATCGATTATAGTAGAAATCCTTCGTGTGTCCAAGGCGGGGATGTAGAGCAAGGGTGCTCGAACCTTGAAACAAATATCTTGTGTTTGCGATTGTTCACTCTCTCTCTCTCTTTATCTTTTGTTTATATCTTGCATTCAATTATTGTGTTATATTTATATGCTTGATATACTTGTGTGCTTAATTGTTATACTTGCTTGGGTTGTTTGCTAACACTTGTATTTAACCAAGAGAGCCAACGCGGCACCTCAACCCTTATCTAGGGGAATCTAGAGGAGTTTGTCCAGAGCCCTTCACGGGGAATTCGGCAACACTCTTGTATTATACGTGGTGTTTAGTTTAAATAGTTTGTTTAGGTCATAATAGTTTTTACTTTCGCATTATTTGGCATTAAGTGACCATTAGATTAGCCATCACCTATTCACCCCCCTCTAGGCGATTTACAATTGGTATCAGAGCCAAGTGCTCTGATTTTAGGTCTTACAACCTAGAGTTAAAGATCCTCATTTTTAGGCTAATCACTATTTTTGTACACACACTATGAATTTCATGTCACCACCCACCTTTGACATTCTTAACATCCAAATTTGGAAGGTTAAGATGTCTATGTACCTCAAAGTCCTAGGCATTCATGTTTATCTTGCTACCACTAAAGATTCATATGTTAATAGCAAGAATAATGAGGCTAATGCAAAAGCCCTTCATGCTTTAAAGTCTACCCTAAATGATGATTATTTATCTAGAGTTTCTAATGTTGATTCGGCTTTTGTAGCTTGGAACATCATCACCTCCCTTGGCGAAAAAGATCTATATTATGTGGGGAGCGATTCGGACGTTGGAAGCAACACCTCCAACTTGTGCTATATGGTCCAAGGGGATAACCCCCTTGAGGTAAACACCGAATCCGAGTTAGATGATGAAGACATGTCATATGATGAGCTCACTTCATTTTGCCAACAATTACTTGAGAAATATGACATGCTTAGAAAAGATAATAAAATTTTGAAAAAGAAATTTGATTGCATGCATAAGGAAAATGATTCATTTAGAACTAAGGTTGCATGCTTAGAAAAAGAAAAAGAAGATTTGAAAAATGAGAATGTTTCCTTGATATCTAAATTAAATAATCTTTGTGAAGGAAACACATCTTTGAAAAATAAATTGTTTTGGTGGAAAAACAAAAGGAAATTGCTTTTCAAGAAAATAACTCTTTAAAAGAAAAATTGTTGAAAAAGAAAAAGTTTTTGTTTCTAAAAAGAACAAGAAAAATGATTCTATATCTCACCATGCTTTACATGCCACCACTAGTAAGATTAATGTTTCAAAAAATAAAATGGATTGTTTGAGCTCAACTTTGAGCTCTTGTGCTTTTAATCATTCTAGGTTGGAGTCTATGTTTTCTAAGAAACAAACTCCACACATTCATGCACATCATCATCCACATCTTGCTTATGTTGCACGTCATGATCACACTCACACGCATAAGCATACTAAGGTGTACAAATGTACACATTGTGGCCGCAAAGGCCATTTAGCAAAATTTTGTTTTGATAAGTTGCATGTTTTAAATTTTGCTAATAAAAATTTTTGGGTTCCTTATAAGACTAACCCCCAAGGACCCAAGAAAAAATGGGTACCAAAGTCCCCACCTTTTGTATTTGACGTAGGTGAGGGCTCTCACACGACGTGAGAGGGATGGTGCCTTGATGATGAATGCTCATGGACTTGATGGACACATATATAGATGCATCGCTATCAAGGAGGTTTGGTAGGTCAACCACCATGTTTGGAGTTTTGGAACATAGTTCCTTAGTTGGTAACTATTTCTAAACTCTTATTTTATTTACATGCTTATTCATTTGTGATATCATATAGCATGTTCATGTTTTTATGTGTTTTGTGCTTCATATGGTAAATACTAGTTTAAATGTAGTTTTTATCAAAACTTGTATTTATACATGTGCAAATAGTGAGAACAAAATTGATTCATATATGTTTGCACTTCATGCTCATTTGTACCCACTATATGCACATGTATAGGCTAGTTTTGATGATTCTTTCATTTACACTTGTTTTGCCTATTTTCGTGTTTTTACTTCATGTATATGTTTTTTTATTCAAATATAATAAATATACATGTATATCCTTTTTGAGTCTCTTCCCTTCATGCAAATACTATTAATAGACTCTTTTATGTTTGGGATATGTATGCATATTGTTATATTTAGATAAATTATACATATACCTAGAAGTTTATTGTTTTTAATGAAATAATTTTTCATATTTTGTTTGATAAAATAAAATGAATAATTTGTTTTGATCATTTTGAGCCTTAATGACTATTTTCATGAAAATGCTATATACATGATTCTTGTACACTCATACTTCATTTGTTTTGTCATGACTTTGATTCATGAATACTTTTATGAGCTTAATCGATTTTGAGTGTCATCTCTTGTGTATTTGGTATGATTCATGAAATACATATGTTTTGATTCTATGTTTTGAAGGATCTTTAACTAGTTTTTCAAAAATTAATTTAACTAGTTATTTATTCTTCAATGTTTATGAGATATACACATGATCCTATTATTGTTTCAATTGGTATCATTGAATCGTTTCAATTGGTATCAATTTGACTCTATTTTTGTATATACTCATATTTTGTTTTCCTATATATGTATGTATCAATTTCAATTGGTACACTCATTTTTCATACATATATATGTTTTGTTTTTGTGCTTAAGTTAAAATCGATTTACATGTTTAAAAGCACAAACTTTGTTTATGCTAAGCTTACTTCAAATTTTTTAAGCTTATGCATTATGTTTTAAAATTGGTATCAAAAATAAAAAAAATTATGTTTATTTGATATCTCAAAATTTGTTTTAATAAAGAAAAATTAAAAAAATGTTTTGATTTGTATTGCCTATATGCAAGGAGAGCTTAACATCTCTTCTACATATAGATTCATGTTGAGTGTATTGTATATTGAGGAGCTTGACAACTCTTCTTTATGCGGTACACGTGTGTAGGGGGAGCTTCACATCTCCTCTTATGCATTACATATTATACGTTATGTGAATTAGGGCTTGTCATCCCTCTTTCATGTAATATATATGTGTAGGGAAGTTACTTTACCGTCTTACTCTTTATGAATGTATATCGCATATAACCATTTATTGATTTATTTGGTTTACCCCTTCTGTGGTTCTTTGTTTCAGACAAAAAGGGGGAGAAAAATTTGATGATTTTGTTTTACTTTAACCCCTTTGTTGATGATTGACAAAAAGGGGGAGAAAGATTTGGTTTTTATGCATGTTTTGTGTTAAAGGATTTATGTTTATGCATATATGTTTTGTTGTGCAAATAGGAGAAAAAGAATTTCTGTTTTATGCTTGATTAGCATGTTTACTCCTACATTTGCATACATGTTTATGTGCCTCATTGCATATTTATTTTGTTTATGTGTTATGCATGAGTTAAGGGGAGCTTCTTTGAAGCTTTACTTTAATCCATGCATATATAACTTCATGAGTTTTGTCATCATCAAAAAGGGGGAGATTGTTAGCCCGAAAGCCCATCACTCTAGTTTTGATGATGATCAACTCATGTAGTTATAGTACTAATGATCTTGTGTTTAATTAGTGACAGATTTATGATCAAGATCTTATTTGGTGCATAGCTTCAACAAAGGATTTAAAGTCAAGTTTTGGAGCTAGAACGGTGTTTGGACCAAGTCTAGAAGGCTTCAAGTGAAGACTTCAAGAAGATGAAGACTTGAGTCTAGGTTTGTTTTAGTAAGATTTTATTTTAGATAAAATGTAAAGGATAGAGTAGTTGATGGATTGCTCAAGTACACATACACACACACTCTTGATTTAGAATGTTTTCATAAAAGAGTTTTCCTTTAGAAAAACATGATTTTGGATAAAGACTATAAAAATCAAGTTTAGTGCATAATGTCAAAAACATAGATATTTCACCATGTTTGTGTAGTGGATCATATCCATACACCATATGCTTTCAAAGTTGTTTAAATATCTTGTTTTTGTATTTGGTGAAGTTTTGGAAAAACAAGTTTTGAAAAATCAAGTTTGGAAAAATACTGCTTTTTATTTGAGCCAATTTTTCCATATTACAAAAATAGTCCAAATCATTTATAACATGCCTTGATTTTGTGCAAACATGTTTGTTTATCAAAGTATTTTGGTAAAACTATTTTTGTAGATTTTTCTATATTTTATGGGATTTTATTTGAACCAAAAAGACCAAGTTTTAAATCCCTTACTGTTCTGTCTTGGCTATAGCCGGTCGACCGACCCGGTCGACCGATGTGCACAGACGTGCACGCCAGTTCTGCAGGATGGCCGGCCGACCGACCCGGTCGACCGTTCAGAGAGCTCTGCTCTCTGGAAAGGCCCCGGCCGACCGAGCAGTCGACCGGACAGAGAGATTGCTCTCTGTATCCTGGCTCGGTCGACCGGCCGGTCGACCGATGGCTCAAATGGTCTGAAATATGACCGACCGGACCGTCGACCGACAGGCCTGACAGAACCCCAACGACTAGTTTTTCTGAGCCTATAAATTTGGGGGTTTGGGCATTGTTTTTCTCCAAGATTTTCAAGTGGGTTATCACCAGTTTTTCCTAAACTATTTAGAGGTTTCCTCCACTTGATTAAGAGCAAATATTTCCAATCAAAAGGAGAGTTTTATCAAGAGTATTAAAAGTGATTCTTTGAGTTTTCCTCCACCATCTCTTTCCTTGTTTTCTCACACATACACTTGAGCTATCCATTACTATATCTACCCTATAGGGAGTTTGTTGTGAGAGGATTTTAGGTGATCAAGAGTTGTGATCACCAAAGTTCATCTTTGCTCTTTGAGGAGGCGTACGTGTGTGTTCGCATTGTTTCGGGTCCTAGTGTGGACTCGGTGTCTTGGGTTCGGGTGCGAACTCTTTGTTTGAGGTGCGACCTCGGCGAGCTTGTGGGGCTTGCGGTGTGTACGGGCTAGGGAGTCCGAGAGTTGTAGGTGTTGCGGCACCGAGTGATCCGGTGGGATCGATTATAGTGAAAATCCTTCGTGTGTCGAAGGCGGGGATGTAGAGCAAGGGTGCTCGAACCTCGAAACAAATCTTTTGTGTTTGCGATTGCTCACTCTCTTTCTCTCTCTTTATCTTTTGTTTATATCTTGTATTCAATTATTGTGTTTATATTTATATGCTTGATATACTTGTGTGCTTAATTGTTATACTTGCTTGGGTTGTTTGCTAACACTTGTATTTAACCAAGAGAGCCAACGCGGCACCTCAACCCTTATCTAGGGGAATCTAAAGGAGTTTATCCAGAGCCCTTCACGGGGAATTCGGCAACACTCTTGTGTTATACGTGGTGTTTAGTTTAAATAGTTTGTTTAGGTCATAATAGTTTTTACTTCCGCATTATTTGGCATTAAGTGACCATTAGATTAGCCATCACCTATTCACCCCCCCCCTCTAGGTGATTTACACTTGTAACACTTGCAAATTTTAGGCTTCGAGTAAGGATTGTCTTTACTCTTGGTAACTGCGGGGGTTGTTGTTGGTGTCGACTTAAAATCTTTAGCCGTTAGTTGTACTAGCAGTGACCAGCCATCGTGGAGCTCGACTGAACTCCGTAGCCTTCTATGAGCTCTTTGATTTATAAATTGACGCCTGAAAAGTAGAGATCTGCTTTGTAACCTCTCTATCTTATTCGGCTTGTTATGGGCCTCATCAACAGAGAACACGTCGTGGAGGGCTATACGTTTTTAGATGATGTTTCTTAACCCATTGATGTACTTCACAATTTGTTGCTCTTCCGTCATTGATAGTTAACACTATGATGAAATGAGATAAAACCCCTCTGTATATACCGCCACAGTCCTCGTACTTTGTCTGCATTACTCAAATTAATTGTTGTCAGGTAAAAAGAATCTACCTTATAGGAGTTGCTTCATGCACCTCTATGTCATCACTGGTGGCTTGTCCTGGCGCCTCCTTGTGATTTGCAACTGGTCCCATCATGCGATTGCTCTTGCTTTGAGTTTTGTATACCACGAACTTGACATGTTTTTCCTCAGAGATGCAAGCCATGTCAAAAAACTTTTCAACTTCATTGACCTGGTCTAAAAGACTCGATATCAAGATTTCCACTGAAGGAAGGAACCTTGATCTTCATCCGGTACTTGTTTGAACTTGGCTCTGCTCTTCTCCTATCCGGGTTTGAAAAAGAGAATCTCCCTCACCTGTTGGGAATTGGATTAGCCATCCACCTTGAGCCTCGCCCGTAGGTCATACTTCCATCATAAGCCTCATCTTTGGAGTCTTCTTCTGGATACAAGGGATTGTGGAACTCCTCGTCGTAAAGATCTTCATATGAAAGATTCCGTAAAGGGCATCTTGGGAGGGTGTTGTCGTGGTTATAGTCATTGGAGGGGGAGTTGTTGAGGTGGAGGATGTGGATGAGAAATACTTGATGGAAGTAGAGGTGGTGGAAGATAATTGATTGATGAACACTCATGTCTGCTTCAGTACGCACTACCGAAAAGACTACGATCATCGATCCAGAGAGATATCATTTTGATGGCTTGGGCCATATGATCCAGGGATGACTTAATATTGCTGATATCTCATTCAATAATGCCTACTCTGGTAGAAAGGCTCAGTGGTTCGTCGCCGTCTTCGATCATCGTTGGTAAGTTTGTCGAAGCTCTAATGCCACTTGACGCGGGAAGTGAGAAAGATGAATAACACCGGCTAGATCTCGTTCTAACACCCACAAACCCTGAATACTTTCAGGTAGAAGTTGTGTTGGCCCAAAAGCTCATCACTCTAGTTTTGATGATGATTTCACGTAGTTAAATTACTAATGATCTTGTGTTTAACAAGTTTCAGATATTTGATCAAGATCTTAGTCGGTGTTTAGCTTCAACAAAAGATTCGAAGTCAAGTTTTGAAACTAGCATGTGTTGATTCAAGAGATCACGCATCAAGATCGTATCAAGTACTCAAGAGGAGTCTAGCTTATGAATCAAAGTTTTGGACCAAGTCAAGATAGAGAAGAAGATTTTCAAGAGAAGATTTTTAAGACTTGAGTCTAGTTTTGTAAGTTTTAAGATTTTATTTTAGGATAAAATATAAAAGAGAAATTAGCTGTGAAATGCTCAAGATCATATAGACGCACAGAAAATTTATATAGTATTTTCATAAGAATAGTTTTGATTTTGAAAAATACCGTTTTGATTTTGAGCTTCAAGAATATATCTTTTGATTTCATGAATAGATTTCATCAAAATGAGTTTATATGGTTTACATGTGTATTGGATCTCATCTATACACATTGATGGTTTAAATATTTATAAAAACTTATTTGATGTTTTCAGTTCATGATTTTTAAGTTTTGAATTTATCAAAACTATATTTAGAGCTTATTGTCAACCATAGATATTTCATCCTATATGTGTATTGGATCATATCCATTCACACTAAGATTCAAAAGTTTTTAAATTATCTTATTTTTATATTTAAACAAGTTTTGAAAACAAAATCATATTTTTCATTAGAAGTTTGGTTTTTGAAAAATACGGTTTTTAGTTTAAAACTTAATTTCCATATCACAAAAATGATTCAAAAAGTTTGTAAATGTATTGATTTTTAATCGTACATATTTGTACTTCAAAGTATTTCAATGAACTTATTTTTGTAAATTTTATGTGATTTTATGGGATTTTAAAGGATAATAAAAGACCAAGTTTTAATCCCTTTAAAACCCTGACCTGATCTTCTGTCGGTCGACCGACCGGTGGACCGAGCTAGAAGACGGTCAACCGAGCGGTCGACTGATATGCACAGGAAACATGCACAAGCCTGACTTGAGGGCTGATCGACCGAGCACTCAACCGATCCAGAGAGTTTACTCTCTAGATCTGGTCCTAGTCGACTAAGCGATCGACCGGCCAGAGAGCAATGCTCTCTGGTTCTAGCCTCGGTCGACTGATAGATCTTTGACCTTGGTGCAGTCGATCGAGCGGTCGACCGGTAACCCCAACGGTCGTAAATATGACCGTTGGCCGATCGACCGACCGGTCGACCGACAGGCCAATCTGGCCCCAATGACTAGTTTTTTACAGCCTTTATAAATTGAGGTTTTGGGCCAGTTTTGGTTAAGATTTTGGGGAGAGTTTTTTAGAGCTACTTTCTTATCTTTCACAAAAGTTTTTTAACAAGTTTTTAGAGCTTTCATTTTCAAATCAAAATGAGTTTCTCAAGAGTGAATCTCTTGATTTTATCAAAAACTTTCTTGAGTTTTTCACCTTCAAATCTATTCAAGTTTTTCTCACACACGCTTGACCTTTTCATTGCCATATCTATCTTATAGGAGCTTTGTTAGTGATAGTTATTTTTGTGATCAAAAAAAATGATCACAAGTGTTCCACCTCTTGTATTTGAGGAGTTATAGAGGTTGCGGCCTCGGCGAGCTTGCGAGTTCGCGTGTGTTGTTCTTGTGGGAACAAATGAGGGACTTGCGAGTCCAAGAGTTCTTGAGGGAGCTTGTTGTAGGTGTTGCGGCACTGAGTGATCTTGCAGGATCGTTATAGCGGAAATCCTTCATAGTGGTGAAGGCAGCAACGTAGAGCAAGTGTGCTCGAACCTCGAAACAAATCTCCCGTGTTTGCAATTACTTATCTCTCTCTCTCACTTGTGTTTTTATATCTTGCATACTTTTATTATTAACATCCTTATATTCTTGATATACTTGTGCTCAATTGAATATATGCTTTGGATTGTTACTCACACTTGTATTCAACCAAGAGAGCCATAGTGGCGCCTCAACTCTTAATCTAGAGGAATCTTGAGAAGATAGTCCAGAACTCTTCACTGGAAATTCGGCTATATTCTTGTGTTATACGTTGTGTGTAGTGTAATAGTTTTTACTTTGCATAATTAGTTTTAATTCTGCGTTAGTATTGCATTAGATTAGCTTGTCACCTACTCACCCCCTCTCTAAGTGACTTACAATTGGTATCAGGGCTTGGTGCTCTTGATTTAAGTCTAACAAACTTGAGTTAAAGATCCTCATTTTAGCTAATCACAATATTTGTATAGACACTGATGGATTTCACGACATCTCCCATGTTTGACATTCTTAACATCCAAACCTGAAAAGTTAAGATATCCATGTACCTAAAAGCCTTAGGTGTTCATGTCTATTTTGTCACTATTAAAGATTCTTACTTTTTAAATGGCAAATATCTTGATGCTAATGCAAAAAACCATTCATGCAATAAAGAGTACCCTAAATGATGATTATTTATCTAGCGTTTCTAATATTGAATCGGCTTTTGTAGTTTGGAACACTCTTCTCACTCTCGGGAACAAACGCCAAATAAAAAAGAGAGTGACTCGTATAATGAAAGTGATACTTTCAACATGTTATATAGTCCAAAGGGATGACCCCTTGATGTAAATTCCAAATCTGAGGTTGATGAAGATGTTGACTTGCCATATGATGAACTTGCTATGTTTTGTCAACAACTTCTTAAAAAATGAAGTGTTAAAAATGAAAAACAAAAGTTTAAAATAAAAATGATGTGGTTTTAACGGAAAAGTTTCTTTTAAAAATAAATTTTAAATTGTTTCAAAAGAAAATGAAGTTTTGACAAACCAAGTTGTTTTAATTGAAAAAGAAAAGGAGATTGCCTTAAAGGAAAATAACTCTTTGAAAGAAAAAAAATATTTTGAAAGAAAAAGAAAATATTTTTATTTCTAAAAGAAAAAGGATCTTGTGCCTTATGTCTCTTCTTTCAATACTAATAATGATATTTCTATTTTGAAGAAGAATAATGATTGTTGGGCTCCACTTTGAGCCAATGTGCATTTAAACACAATATATTAAAATTCATGTTTCACAAGAAACAAATTTCACATGTTCATGCACAAACCCACGACATATATATGCACACCATGCTCACACTGAAACCACTCATATGCATGCTAGAGTATACAAATGTACACATTGCGGGCGCAAAGGCCATCTAGCAAAATTTTGTTTTGATAGAATAAACTCTTTAAAATTTGTTAATAATAATGTTTGGATACCATTTGTTTCTAGTCCCTGTGGACCTAAAAAGAAATGGGTATAAAAATTTTCACCTCTTGTGCTTGATGTAGGCATGGGCTCTCACAAAACGTGAGAGGATTGGTGCCTTGGTGGATGTGTTTTAAGCTCAAAAAATCATATTTATGGATGCATCACCTGCAAGGAAGTTTGGTGGGAGGACCACCATAGTTTGGGGACGCAGAGATTGGTTCGTTGATTTTGATAACTATCTCTAACTCCTTATTTATGTTTACATGCTTTTAGCACGTCATGACTTTAATACTCATTATGTTAAATGCAATGTTATTAGACATATGAGATACATAGATAGTTTTTGAGATACACTCATATTCATATGGATTCATATTTTTTGTGTTCTCACTATTAACTACTATGTATATACTAGTTCTAAAATACGTACATTTAGCCTAATGATCATGTTTATTTTATGCTTCATGTAGTGATTATTTGTTTAGATGTAATTTTCGTTAACACTTATGTTTATACTTGTACAAGTAGTGAGTTACACTTGATTATTATGTGTTTGTACTTCACTGCTCATTAGTACTCATTACATGTACATGTATAATATAGTTTTGATGATTCTTTCATTTATACTTGTTTTCCTTATTTTTGTACATATTTAGCTTCATATATATGTTTTTTTGTCTAAAACTAATAGATATACATGTATATCCTTGAGTCACTTGCCTTCATGTAAAATTCTATTATGGACTCGTTTATATTTGGGATATGTGCGTATACTTTTAATTTCGATAAAACATACATATATCTTGAAATTTGTTTAATTTTATAAAAGATTTAGTTTGTTTTGAGTTTTATTGATTATTTTCATGAATATGTTATTCACATGATTTTTGTGCACTCACATTATTTTTGTTTACTCATGACTTTATTTTATGAGCACATTTTTGAGCCTTATAGATCTTAAGTGATAATTATTGTGTACTTAGCAATGCTTCATGGGATATATGATTTGGTTTCTGTGATGCCCCGATCCGGCGGGTACGGTGACGTCACTGCGACGTATATACGCAGGTCGGAATTACTCTCATGTGTATACGCTAAGCATCAGGACAGGCAAGAATCTGAGTGCGGAAGCACAGTAGTAATATACATTCTAACAAAAAAGTACAAGTACATGGTTATCACAGAGAGTGATACAATATTAGAGCAATATTAATCACCAGAAAAATACAAAAGTACAGTACATGAAGAGATATACAAAGCTGAGAGATACTCACAAGCAACAAGAAAGTGAAATCACCTAGAGGGGCATGAATAGGTGATAATGCTAATCTAATACAACCAACGAGTGTAGCTGAATTCCCGGTGAAGGGCTCTGGACTACTCCTCTTGATTCCTCTGAATAAGAGTTGAGGCGCTATGTAAAGCTCTCGTGGTTAAGTATAAGTGAGGTACACAACACACAAGCATGTATATGATATAGCAATATGAAACAATGCACAAAGTAAAGAGAGAGAAAGTAAGAGTCAATGGATCAAGCGCAAATAACAAGATTGTTTTGAGGTTCGAGCACCCAGCTCTACATCCCCGCCTTCACCCAGAAGGATTTCGAATCCACTAGCTTGTCCACACAAGACTCCCACACAGGGAACTCCACCGAGGATTTGGGGCAATACAATAACTAGGAGTACCCAACTCCTCCTTTACAACCACAACCTCTCACTAGAGGCTAAGCACCAAGCCAATAAAACTATCGCCTCACAACTTGAGGGATAAGTATAAAGCTAAACAAGGATCACCACACAACTTGAGGGATACAACCCAATTGCACAACCTCCTCAACACTATGAGGGAAAGGCACAAAGCCAAGCAATAATTAGGGTTTACAACTTGGTGATCAAAAGACCACAAACCAATCTCTTTTCCACAAAAACAAGGATCCTATAGAGAGGATAGAATGATACGCTCAAGTGTGGAAAACAAAGTGTTTTTGACAAAGAAAAATCACTTGGGAATCACCAAAAAGATATAGAATATTTAGACTAAAAACCAATTCCAAAAGACTATTTTCTTTGGAATAAAAACACTTTAAAAACAATAAAGATGAAATCTTTGTAGCTTTGAAACTCTTTTTAATTGCTGCTAAAACACTAAAGAGTAGAAAAATTTAGCTCAAAAATTCTTGGAGAAAACTGGCCACAAATGGGGTTTATATAACCCTTAAATAAAAACTAGCCGTTGGCAGCAAATAAGGCCAGTTTTGACCTTACGGTCGACCTACGGTTGACCGTCCAACGGTCGAATTCTGTCTGTTGCCAACTACCGGTCGACCGCCCGGTCGACCGGGCCCTGAACCAGAGAGAGCAACGGCTCTCTGGCCGGTCGACCGCCCGGTCGACCGGAGCAACCCAAGAGTGGGTTGCTTTCCGCTGGTCGACCGGCTTAATGGGCAGGCCAGCGTGCACGTTCTTGTGCACGTCGGTCGACCGGTCCGGTCGACCGACTCTGGGTCCGGTCGACCGCCAGAGCCTGGCAGGCTATATTATGGGATAGAAAACTAAGGTTTTTAATGTCTTAAAAAATTTCCATAAAATCTCTAAAATTCCACAAAAATAGTTTTAGCATAATACAATGATATACAAAACTGTGTGAAAAATTTCAACACAAATTTTAAACTTTTTGAACCATTTTTGTGTTATGAAAATTTTGCCGAAAACCAAAAACCGTATTTTCTAAAACTTGGATTTTTCAAATGAAAATTCGTTTTGTCCAAAACTCATCCAAATACAAAAACATGATATTTAAAAATTTTAAAACATGTTGCATATGGACATAGGTCCAATATACATGAAACTTATACATATCATTATTTTTGTCTTTTATTTTCAAAAATATGTTTGTTAAAAACACAAAACACCAAACCTCATGAATAGGCATCTCAACATAAGTTTGTTTAGGAAATTAAGCTTACATGTATATAGAATATATCTAATATATACTTAAACAAAGTAAACTTGTATTGATACTTAGCTATTCATAAAAACCAAGATCGGTTAAACCAAAAACCGAAAAACTAATATCCAAAACATGAAACGTGTGTGTATTGTGAACTTGAGCATATCACACTATCTAATCTTTACACATGGATCTAAAACACAAACTAAACTATGTACCAAAGCCTTCTTGATGAACACGTCTTCAAGCCGACTCGATTCAAACTCGATCCAAACAACTCCTTTGTTGAGCATATCATGATCACGGTTTGGAAAGGCTTCAAAGCTTCTTAGCTGAAGCAAATCACCAACTAATATCTTGGTTAATGATCTGAAACTAAAATCACAAGATTATTAGTACATAAAACTACATGAGTTAATCATCATCAAAACTAGAGTGGAAGGCCTCTGGGCCAACAATCTCCCCCTTTGATGATGACAAAACTCATGGAGTTATATATGCATGGATTAAAGTTAAGCTTCAAAGAAGCTCACCCTTAACTCATGCATAGGAATAAATAATAAATATATGCAATGAATATCAAACATGAAAATGCATAGACATGCATAAACAAGATACCAAATACAAAAACATGCTCTTGATACCAAACATGAAATGCATCATGCATCAAACATGCTCTTGATACCAATTAAAACAAGCTCTTGATACCAATAAAAATCAAACTAACTAAACTATATTCTTAAAACAAACACTCTTGATACCAATACTGATATCAATATAAAAACATGCATAGTCATAGAAACATGCATATAAACTCAAATAATCAGTATAAAAACATGCATAGTCATAGAAACATGCATATAAACTCAAATAATGCTCCCCCTTTTTGTCAATCATCAATAAGGGGTCCAAATAAATAGTCCAACATGATACCAATTAAAACATAGCAATATAAGTGAACCATGATTGAAAGATAATCAATATAAAAATTCTTGTCATCAATGATACCAATTGAAAGAAATAAATCAATAGTACCAATTGAAAGTAAGCAAAATCTTGATACCAATAGTGAGTAAACAAATAAGCATCTTGATACCAATTTTACCAATTGAAAGTATTTTTCCTTTTAAACATATGATATCAAATTTTAAAAAAAACAATATTCATTTTTCAATCACATTTTTCATCATAAAGTAGGGGAATGGAAATCAAAGGTAAACAAAATACTAGTTGAAAGATGAAATACGAGTTTTCTCCCTCTTTATGAAATACCAACTAAAACGATGCAAAAGCTTGTGTTAGGATACCAATTGAAAACTAATCAATTGAAACATGATAGTCATAAAAACTCAAGCTTTAGTATAAACAAAATATATATATGTATGAAAATTAGATACCAATCGAAATTGATACTATTTGAAGTGTAAGCATACATACATAAAAAATATATGAGTATACAAGAAATGTCAATATTGATACCAATTAAAAGAATCCAATGATACCAATTAAAACAACAATAATATCAAGTGTATACCTCATATTACCTACCACCCATTTCATGCTCAAGTTTAAAATGATTTTCACTATAAAGCATACATGTGCATGGTCTCCCAACCAACCGCCCTTAAGGGTAGGGGTTTTCAAAAATAGGTTTGAAAGATATAGTATGTATGAAAACTTCTACCATAACGAAGAATCCCACAACTAGTTAAATGAAAAAATTTGTAAACTAGTACAAAATCCTTCAAGTAAGGAATAAAACAAAAATATTTTATGAAACATGAAATTCACATGATAGCCAACACTCAAAGACAATGAAGCATGAATATGACTCATGAAAACAAGCATGAGGAAACAAGAAAGGTGAGTGTTCAAATAAAATGTGAAGAACATAATCATGAAAGGTAGGCAATAAGCTCATTATTCCTTAAAACATGAAATTCATCAAAACTAAATTTTCATTAAAAATATATATATACTTCAAGGCATATGTATGTCTTATACAAACTAAAGTATACATACATATCCAAATATAATGAGTCCACAAATGTATTTGCATGAAGGCTCGTGGCTCAAAGGATGTATATGCATAATCAATAGTTTGGACAAGATGGACATATACATGAAGTTAAACATATGAATCATAAAACATGTCAAAAATGGGGAATACAAGTTAAAATGCAGGAATCATCAAAACTAGACTATACTAGCACATCTAATGGGTTCAAATAAGCGTTAAAGCACAAACATATAATGATCTATTTGTGGCCCACTATATGTACAAGTATATATCCTAGTTTAATGAAAACTAACATTTAAACTAGTAATCAAATCATGAAGCACAAAACGAGACATAAATCAACATGATAATCATAAAAATGATCATTATGTAAATCCACATGCTATTAGACCTATGATATACATAATAGCTAAATAATGGTGAGAACACAACATATGGGTCCATATAAACATGGGTGATCTCAAAAGCTATACATGCATGTCAATGATCTAAGAATCATGGCATTTAACATAATAAACTATAAACATCCAAACATGAGGCATCAAAACAAAACAAAAATCATAAACATACATATGGTCATTATGTATATGCATGTGCAATAGATCTAGGACATACATATTAGTTAAAAACAAAGTGAGAACACATAGATATAGATCCATATTAAACATGGGTGTCTCAAATAATTAAACATGTATATCACTAATCTAAGTCATATGGCATAATCATAATAATCAATAAAACAAGACATGCTAAATTGATGAACATAAAAAGCATGCAAATATAAACGGGAGTTACAGATCGATACCAAAACTGATGAAGGCACCTCTCTAGTTCTCCAAAACAAGGTGGTCTTCCCACCAAACTTCTCTTGAAAGTGATGCATCCAAATAATCCTCATGAAGCACGGAACGCATCCACCTTAAGGTACCGCAACTCTCACATTATGCGAGAGCCCACACCTATATCAAACATAATAGGGGTGGTCATTGGTACCTATATCCTTTTGGGTCCATGGAGGTTAGTACCTTTTCTAACCCAAACAAATTAGTTGCTAAATTTGAATCATGTAAACGATCATAGCAAAATTTAGCAAGGTGGCCCTTATGTCCACAATGTGTACAAGTGTACATATGAGCATACATGTGATGGGTGTGATCGTAAGGAGCATGTGTATGCCTGTATGGTGTGCATGCATAATAGGAACTTATTTCTTTCGAAACAAAGATTCCAACCGTGTATGATTCATGGCACAATGGCTCAAAATGGAGCCCAAACAATCCACACTTTTCTTCAAATCATTTATATCATTTTCAATACTAGAAGATAAAGTGGACCATGCAATAGGTGTGCTAGGTGAGGCTACACTAGCATGGCAAACATGTGAATCTACATCATTTTGCAGAGATTTATTTTTATTTAACACTAAATCTATTTATTTTGAAATAAACTCAATTTCATTTTTCAAAGAATGATTGTCCTTTAAAATAAAATCTAATTTTGAAGATAAGACCTCATTGTTTTTCACAACATCATCACAATCATTTTTATTTTTCAAAAATTCATTTTCCTTTATGGCAAGGTCTAGTTGAGATTTAAGTGAGTCACGTTCACTACAAATCTCTTCCTTCTCTTACAAAATCAAATCAAATTTTGAACACAAATCCTTATATTCTTCTTTAGTTCAAAATTCTTCTTTTCAAAAGATCATGTTTTCCAAAAAAATTTCAAACTTTGTAGCAAGTTCCATATTTAAGGTTTGTACTTCTAAACACCCATAGCAATAGGAACTAGTGCTAGCATCTAGTTGAGTTTCGATTGTACCTCAAGAGAGTCATTCCCTTGGACCATGAGGCAACTCTCGTCGGACTTGTCTCTCCTAGATCTCCTCATCTTATCGATGATCTTTGGTAGCTCGGGAGAAGTAAAATGCTCCATACTGCAAAAGCCGAATTATAGTGAGTAAACACATGTAATAAATCTTTATCAAGAGATGCTCTAAGTGCTTTAAGGGCTAATGCATTGGCCTTTTTATGTTTGCTATCATTGGGGTAGGATTCCTTGATAATGGCTTGATAAACTTTATATCCTAATGCTTTCAAATGACAACTCATCTTGGCCTTCCAAATATCAAGTCAATAGATATCAAACATAGGAGGGCTATCCATGAGTGCAACTATATGTGTGCAAGTGCAAATGCAAATGATAGATTAGCAACCAAGATCTCACTCCTAGGTGGTTAAACCTAATATTAGGAGCGTAAGCTCTGATACCAATTGAAATCACCTAGAGGGGGGTGAATAGGTGATAATGCTAATCTAATGAACTAAATGCGGAATTTAAAAACTAATTACAACAACACTTAATACAACCAACGAGTGTAGCTGAATTCCCGGTGAAGGGCTCTGGACTAACTCCTCTTGATTCCTCTGAATAAGAGTTGAGGCGCTATATAAAGCTCTCGTGGTTAAGTATAAGTGAGACACACAAACACACAAGCATGTATATGATATAGCAATATGAAACAATGCACAAAGTAAAGAGAGAGAAAGTAAGAGTCAATGGATCAAGCGCAAACAACAAGATTTGTTTCGAAGTTCGAGCATCCAGCTCTACATCCCCGCCTTCACTCAAAAGGATTTCGAATCCACTAGTTTGTCCACACAGGACTCCCACACAGGTAACCTCCACCGAGGATTTGGGGCAATACAATAAGTAGGAGTACCCAACTCCTCTCTTTACAAGCACAACCTCTCACTAGAGGCGAAGCACCAAGCCAACAAAACTATCACCTCACAACTTGAGGGATAAGCACAAAGCTAAACAAGGATCACCTCACAACTTGAGGGATACAACCCAATTGCACAACCTCCTCAAAACTATGAGGGAAGGCACAAAGCCAAGCAATAATTAGGGTTTACAACTTGGTGATCAAAAGACCACAAACCAATCTCTTTTTCACAAAAAAAGGATCCTATAGAGAGGATAGAATAAGCTCAAGTGTGAAAATAAAGTGTTTTTGACAAAGAAAAATCACTTGGGAAATCACCAAAAAGATATAGAATATTTAGACCAAAAACCAATTCCCAAAAGACTATTTTCTTTGGAATAAAAACACTTTAAAAACAATAAAGATGAAATCTTGTAGCTTTGAAACTCTTTTTAATTGCTGCAAAATACTAGAGAGTAGAAAATATTTAGCTCAAAAATTCTTGGAGAAAACTGGCCACAAATGGGGTTTATATAACCCTTAAACAAAAAATAGCCGTTGGCAGCAAATAAGGCCAGTTTGACCTTACGGTCGACCGGCCGGTCGACCGTCCCATGGTCCGAATTCTGACTGTTGCCAACTATCGGTCGACCGCCCGGTCGACCGGTCCCTGAACCAGAGAGCAACGGCTCTCTGGCCGGTTGACCGCCCGGTCGACCGGAGCAACCCGAGAGTGGGTTGCTTTCAGTCAGTCGACCGGCTTAATGGGCAGGCCAGCGTGCACGTTCTTGTGTACGTCGGTCGACCGGTCCGGTCGACCGACTCTGGGTCCGATCGACTGTCCGGTCGACCGCCAGAACCTGGCAGGTTAAATTATGGGACAGAAAACTAAGGTTTTTAATGTCTTAAAAAATTCCCATAAAATCTCTAAAATTCCACAAAAATAGTTTTAGCATAATACAATGATATACAAACTTGTGTGAAAAATTTCAACACAAATTTTAAACTTTTGAATCATTTTTGTTATGGAAATTTTGCCGAAAACCAAAAATCGTATTTTCTAAAACTTGGATTTTTCAAATGAAAATTCGTTTTGTCCAAAACTCATCCAAATATAAAAACATGATATTTAAACATTTTAAAACATGTTGCATATGGACATAGGTCCAATATACATGAAACATATACATATCATTATTTTTGTCTTTTATTTTCAAAAATATGTTTTGTTAAAAACACAAAACACCAAACCTCATGAATAGGCATCTCAACTTAAGTTTGTCTAGGAAATTAAGCTTACATGTATATAGAATATATCTAATATACATTTAAACAAAGTAAACTTGTATTGATACTTAGCTACTCATAAAAACCAAGATCGGTTAAACCAAAAACAGAAAACCAATATCCAAAACATGAAGCGTGTGTGTATTGTGAACTTGAGCATATCACACTATCTAATCTTTACACATGGATCTAAAACACAAACTAAACTATGTACCGAAGTCTTCTTGATGAACACGTCTTCAAGCCGACTCGATCCAAACTCGATCCAAACAACTCCTTTGTTGAGCATATCATGATCACGGTTTGGAAAGGCTTCAAAACTTCTTAGCTGAAGCAAATCACCAACTAATATCTTAGTAATGATCTGAAACTAAAATCACAAGATTATTAGTACACATAACTACATGAGTTAATCATCATCAAAACTAGAGTGGAAGGCCTCTGGGCCAACAGAGAGGTCTCGAGAACCAAACAGGAGAGGAACTGGGAGGAAGAGCAGCAGTGATGATCCAAGCTTCTGCTACACTCCGAACGTCACGGAAGGATCCGTTGCGCACTCTGATAAGCTGCAGTAAGGTCACCAACGTCTGGTCTCTTAGATCTCGATATGAGAAATCCAGGTTATCAGACGCAACCCTGCGAGTACATATATAAAGCCAAATGACATGCATAACAGGTACACGTGTGCATGATCAAGTAATGTGGTCTAAGTATGCAGGTACAAGTATTAACAAATAACATAAAGAAAAATTAAAGGCACGGCAGTAAATCATATATATTGATGAATCTAAAACTAAAAACATACATAGAAGGCAGTATGAAGAGCATAGGTACATGCGGTAAATAAGTTAAACATGCAATAAATACAAGCATGGACAAAACTAGTTGTACAAGCTCAGATTTATAGATTCACGGAACTGATACGTCAAGGGGATAATCCAAACAAAGAAACCCTCATTTATATATCACATATCTCATGTCGGCATCATCTGAGTTTATACAACTTGAGTTGCCCTAAGAATAACAGAACTATAGTGTATCTGGAGTAATCATCAGGTGTCATAAAGTAAGTGTCAACTAAGGGAATAACATTATAACTGGAATATAAATGTGTTGTATTTTAATTTATCAGTAATAATAATCAGTATCGTTTGATATTTCAATCGCCTCCCTACTAGCGTCTCACATCACCAATAATCCATACTAGAGTTCGCACCTTACTTACCTGGGTCTGATATGTGAGTACCAGGACCCGAACAAAGGAGAAACCAAATATACACATTCCTAACCTTATTACTATTTGGTTATTTTATGTTATTCATCTGACTCATATGTTTTTGTATGTGCTACCGGACACTGTAACCCCCTGATCCCCGGTGTACGTATCACCATATCGGTACGCGATACGACGTATTAAATTGATTTAACCTCCGTGGTAGTCCGATTGAGCTGAATTCAGTTTCAAAAATTATTTTCTAATATTTGAGAGATTTTCAGGATTTTCTGAAATTTTCTGGATTATTTTGAAAAATCTTCGTAGTCGGTATTGACCGATACCGATAATCGGCATTCCGATTTTTATTTCACAAATGGAGTTGTATTTTGAGAAGCGGCTTTCACCGTATGTCTTAGAATTACATGAGATACATTTGGGTATTTTTGGAAATTTTTCTGAATTTATCGAAAATCCGGCCAAACCGGTGTCGCCGTATCGGCTCCGGGATTTTTAATTTGCAAACCGGATTGAATTTATACAAACCGTTTTCATATTACGTCTCAGATAATATTCTCTATTTTTTGTAATTTTTGGGCACCGTTCGGAGCTAGTCGAATATCGGGCCAATTTAATAATAATAAAATATAATTTTTAATCTTTCTTTTCTTTTCTTT
The DNA here is from genome assembly GCA_038442645.1 of Agave tequilana. Classification (NCBI taxonomy): domain Eukaryota; kingdom Viridiplantae; phylum Streptophyta; class Magnoliopsida; order Asparagales; family Asparagaceae; genus Agave; species Agave tequilana. The sequence continues at coordinate 107,114 of JAVJIF010018637.1, forward strand.
TCTTCTTCCCTCTTCCAGCTTCTTCTCCAAACCGCCATTCTCCACCGCCATTCTCCCCTTTTTAAATCCTCTCTCTCTCCCCCTCTCCTCTAATTATCTAACCCTTCTCTCTCTCTCTCTCTCTCCAAACTCTCTCTCTCTATATATATCTCCAAACTCTCTCTCTCTCTCTGTGTGTGCGACCCAAATTAAGGGGGGCCCGACCGACCCTTGCAGCGCCGCCGGCCGCCGCCGCGGCCGCTGCCCCCAGGCCACGCCACAGCCCCGGCCGCGCCACCACCGCCCCCTTCTTCTCCTTTTCCTTCTTCTTCTCTCTCTTTTCTTTCTCTTCACTGTTTCTCTCTCTCCCCCATCTCCCCTCTTTTCTCTCCCTAGCCTCGAATGGCGGCCGGCCTGAGCCGCCGCCGCCCGCCGGCGGCCGGGATCGCCGCCGGCGAGCCCCCGCCACGCCGTCGGCCAGCCAAGCTGGCTGGCCGCCTCCCTTTGCAGCAGCAGCAACTGTTGCTGCTGCTGTGCTATTTTGTTTTGTTGGGTTTGGGTTTTTTTCCCAAACCAATAACCCTAATGGGTTAATCCAAAAACCCACTACCCAATAAACCCTACCCGTTAACCCATTTAATTAAGTTATGGGTTTGGGTTTGGTCCAGACCCGACCCGTTATCTCACCAAACCCGCATCCGAAACCCAACAAAGGTACTTTGCATAAAACCCCTGTATATTCAGTATTTGCATTTACTATTTTTATTTACATCTTTAACCCATTTTGCTGATTTTTAGTATTCGGGCGATAACTGGAGCATCCGGACTCCGATTTGGACGATTCTGGATCCGTGGTGATCGTGAGGAAGAGAGCTACCTTCCCATGGCTAGTTGTGAGTGTTTTTATTTTATAAATTATATTTTTAGTATATTAATTGAACTTGGTTGCTTTCTTTACATAAAACATGATTACAGGTAAAATAAATTGGAAACAATATTAAAATATTGTAATAACACACTGTACTTAGAATAACATTGAGTGTGACACTGGATGTCTATTAGGTCATGTTCATGTACCACTGACATCCGGGCCCTATATCACCATATTCTTGGACACTATTATGACATGTATTATATCACCGTTACGGTACATTACGGTACATATAACTTATCCACAGATACGCTATGACACTACACTGTCACTAGACATGCATGTAGACACCGCTACTGTAATTCACAGGACAGGGTATTACATGTACTAGTGCTACGCAGATATGTTACACGGATTATGGCTACGCATCTATGTTCCACTTGTACTCGGATAAGTACCGCATTTCATATTCTTGTTATCATCATTACACGATACTGTAGTTCACTGTACATGATATTAGACACTGACCACTGTTATTACATGACACGTCACACTCTTATTTCGGATTCATGTCCCACCGATATATAAAGGCACCACTTCACGGACACCGTTATGACATATAGTATTATCATCGTTACATGGATTCTCGGCATATCACTGTTACACATGCATTTATGGTTTCTCTATTCTTGTCATATGGATTCTCATGCATATTACATGTATTAGTGTTCCATGTTCTCGTATTCATGTTATATGATTGTTTCCTGTTACTGATATGGATTTCCCGTTACTGGACATGAGAGCTGTTGATATGCGATATGTGGAATCCCACATCTATTGTTCCCGTTTCCCGTTATATTGTTCCCGTTATATTGTTCCCGTTTCCCGTTATATTGTTCTATGCTATCAACCGAGCTCATGTCCTGTTATCATGTTACCCATATCATGTACTGTATTTGTTCCTGTTACCTTGTATATTAACACATAAAGTGTTGGCCCAATGGCCTTCCACTCTAATTTTGATGATGATCAACACTCATGTAGTTATGTTTACTAATATTCTTGTGTTTCTAAGTTTCAGATCATTAACAGGATATTAGTTGGTGATTAGCTTCAACAAGATGATTAGAAGCTATTCATGGTGATTCCGGTGCCAAAGCTTAAAGATCATACCTTTGCACTTGGAGAATCACGGAGTTTTGGAGCAAGTCTACTTGAAGATGAAGATCGTCAAGAAGACTTAGGTATCCTAGTTTAGATAGAGTTTTTAGATCCATTTGTAAAGCTTAGTTTAGTTGATATGCTCAAGTGAACACAAAACACACACGTTTCATGATTTGGTTTTTGGTTTTCATGAATAATAGATCAAAACAAGTTTACATATGGTATATGTATAGTAGATGTTTTCTATTTATACATACATGCTTTAACTTGGTAAACAAACTTATTTTGATATCCCTATTCATGTTTTGGAAAAATCAAGTTTGACAAAATACAGGTTTTGTTTTTGATAAAATTTGCAAGACACAAAAATAAATTGATATGTTGATATATTGTCTTGAAATTTTTATCACAGGTGTATGTTTTAATATAAAATGATAAAACAAATTTTGTGAATTTTTAGAAGTGTTAAAAGATTTTTAGAAAATATTTTACACTGTTTTTCTGACCCTGCACTGTGCCTGCCAGGCCAGTTCGGTCGACCGGACCGTCGACCGCACCAAGTGGCCGGTCGACCGGGTCGGTCGACCGATGTGCACAATCGTGCACGCTGGCGACACATGTAGTCGGTCGACCGGACCGGTCGACCGAGTTGAGAGCTCTGCTCTCGGGAATTTTCGGTCGACCGGACCGGTCGACCGCTGCTGCCCAACGGTCACATTTTTGACCGTTGGCGGTCGACCGGGCCGGTCGACCGGCAGTTGGTCAGACTGCCACATCAGCCTAACGGCTAGTTTTTCTAGGGGCTATATATACCCCATTTCTCCATTGTTTTGGCAAAGATTTTTAGAGCTAAAAATTCCAGACTTTCTCTAGTGTTTAAAAGAGTTTTTAAAAGGGTTTTAAGCCAAAAAGATTTCATCTTATTTGTTTTTGGGTTTTTGGAAAATCAAAGAAAACTAGGTTTTGGGATTTTGATTGATCTTTTATTTCTATCATATACAAGAGATTTCCCAAGTAGTTTTTCTTTGTTGCTTGTTTCCAAAAACACTTAGTTTCCACACTTGAGCCATATCTTCTATCCTAAACTATTAGGATCTTGTTTTTGTGGAAAAAGAGAAAAGAGAGTGTTTGAGGTTGTTGTTGTAAACCTCTAAGTTGTACACCCTTATTCTTGTTGTATCCCTCTTCGGTAGAGGTGATCGGGTGATTGGTTTGTGAGCCTCTTAGGTAGAGGTGTTTGTTGTAGTTGGCTACGGGCCGTATCCCTCTTCGGTAGAGGTGGATTGTGGTTGTATAGCCTCGGTGGCTTTGTAAGGTTGAGAGAGGAGTTTGGTACTCCTATAGTGGATTGGAAAATCCTACACGGTGGTGTAGGCGGGGATGTAGAGAAAGGTGCTCGAACCTCGAAACAAATCTTGTTGTTTGCGATTGCTCCCATTGTCTCTCTAACTCTCTCTCTTATAATTGTGCAAAGCATCATACTCATCATCATATCATACTTGCTTGTGTTGAGCATTGATTCATTCATATCATATATTGCTTGTGTTGTGCCTTGCATTTCTTATTGTCATATCTATTATATGCTTGGCTTGATTGTGTGTATTTCATATTGCTTGGATTGCTTGTGTGTGTGCCTAACTTATACTCATCCAACAAGAGCTTCACATAGCACCTCAACCCATTTCAAGGGGAATCAAGGGGAGTTAGTCCAGAGCCTCGCAAGGGGAATTCGGCTACACTTGTTGTATTGTATTAGTTTGTGCATAATTTGCATTAGCTTCCGCATTTAGCGCACTTAGTTTGCATTGAGTTCTTAGATTAGCAATTACACCTATTCACCCCCCCCCTCTAGGTGTTTTTCAATTGGTATCAGAGCTAGTGCTCCTGATACTTAAGCTTAACATCCTAGGAGTGATCCTTTGATTGCTAATCTTATTTGCTTTGTTTGCTTGTTTGCACACATATAGTTTACCATGGACTTCATGACCCCACCTAGCTATGATCCTTCCAACATTGATGTTTGGAAGTATAGGATGTCCATGTACCTAAAGACCCTAGGTTGCATGTCTTCCTGGCCGCCACAAGAGATGTTATCTTGGTGATTGCAATCATATAGGGGCCAATGCACAAGCCCTAGAGGCCATTAGAAGCACTTTATCTAAAGATTATCTTTTATGTGTTTCTAACTTTGATTCCGCTTTTGTAGTGTGGAACAAATGACAACCACCAACACCTCCAAGCTTCAAGTTCAAATTCTAGAAGAGGAATCTAGTGGAGAATCAAACTCTCAATGCTTCATGGTCCAAGGGAATGACTCCCTTGAGGTACACTCGGAAACTCCATTAGATAGTGATGATGATGCTAGTTCTTCTAGTAATGATATTGTTGATCCCCATGCTCTAAATGAAGAACTTTCAATAGTATGTGAAAAGTTAATTGAAAAATATAAGATTTGAAAAAGAAAAGTCTAGAAATTGAAAAAGAAAATAAGTGTTTACATTCTAGACTTGATTGTGTTTTGCAAGAGAAGGTTGAGGTCTATAATGAAAGGGATTCATTGAGATCTCAATTAGAACTTGCACTTAAAGAAAATGAATTTTTAAGATCTAAAAATGATTGCCATGCTATATTAAAGAAAAATGAAAATTTGTCTTCAAAAGTAGATTTGTGTTAAAAGAAAATGATTCTTTGAAAATTAAGATTGCTTCAATTTCTAAAGATTTGGATGCATGTTAAAGAAAAATGAATTTTACAAAATAAGATTGATGCACATGTTTGCCATGCTAGTGTAGCTTCTTCATCTAGACTACCTAATGCATGTACCTCTTCTTCTAGGATTAATGATGATATTTGTATGCTAAAGAAGAGAGTAGATGTTTGGGCTCCACTATGAGCCAATGTGCTAAGAACCATACACATTTGGAATCCTTGGTTCGAAAGAAACAAGTTCCATCATTTATGCATGCACACCCTTCACGGCATACACATGCTCCACACGGACACCATCAAAACATGTATGCTCATGTGTACTCATGTACACATTGTGGACGTAAGGGCCACCTTGCTAAATTTGTTATGATAGATTACATACTCCTAATTTAGCAAAGAATTTTGTTTGGGTTAGAGAAGGTACTAACCCCCATGGACCCAAGAAGATATGGGTACCAAAGACCACCCCTCCTTTATTTGATGTAGGTGTGGGCTCTCACATGAGTGAGAGTGATGACACCTTGGAGTGGATGAGTTCCGGACTTAAAGGAAATCAATTGGATGCATCACTTTCAAGGGAAGATTGGTGGAGATGACCACCATGTTTTGGAGACAAGGAGAGTTGCTTCTTCGTTTTGGTAACAATCCTTTACTCCCATTTATTGCTTACATGCTTTCCATGTTTTAATGTTTATAGCATATTTTTGATGTCTATGGATTAGTATGTTCATTCCATGTTTATTAGATCCTTGACATACATGTATAGTATTTGAGACACATATGCTTATATGAACCCATATTTAGTGTTCTCACTTTTGTTTAAGCTATAATGTACATCATGAATCTAATACATGTGAATTTACATAGTAATCATGTTTTAGTTTTATCATGATGACTTTTATATTTGTTTTGATGCTTCATGTTTTGAATATATGTTTAGATGTTTGTTTTCATTAAGACTAGTTATATACTTGTACATAGAGTGGGCTACAAATAAATCTATATATATTTGGGCTTGATTGCTTATTGAACCCATTAGATGTGCTAGTATAGTCTAGTTTTGATGATTCATACATTTCAAACTTGTATTCTTTTTTTTTGAATTGTTTTATGATTGTGTGTTTCACTTCATGTATATGTTTGTATTGCCAAACTTTAAGATATACATGTATACCCCTTGAGTCATTTGCCTTTCATGCAAATCTATATTTGGACTCAATTGTGTTTAGGGATATGTATGTATACTTCATGTTTGACAATTCATACATATACCTTGAAATGAAATTTGTTTGTGATGAAAATTTAGTTTTTCATGTTTCATGTATTTATGTTTAACTTCATGTATATGTCTATCTAGTTCAAACTAATCTTATACATATACATCTTTTTGAGCCACGTGCCTTCATGAATATACATTTAGTGGACTCGTTGAGTTTTGGATATGTATGTATATTTTAGCTTGTATTAGACATACATATGCCTTGAAGATTAAATAAGGAGTTTTATATGATTTTTCATGTTTTTGATGGAATTATGTTTTAAGGAATAATTGAGCTTAATGAAATATTTTTCATGATTATGATCTTCACATATTATTTGTACACTCATATCTATTGCTCATGTTTTTTTTCTCATGAGTTATGCTTTATTGGTTAGAGTGATGATTATCATGTGAATTTCAATTTTGTTTATTCCTTGCTTGAAGGATTTCGTGCTAGTTAACAAGTTTTTCATTTAACTAGTTGCGGGGTTCTTCATTTTGGTAGTGATTTTCAAACAAAACTACATTTTCAAATCTATCTTTGAAAACCCCTACCTTCCAAGGGCGGTAGGATGGGAGATCATGTTCATGTATGCCCTAAATTGAAAATCTTTAAAACTTGAATTATGATTGGGTGGTAGATAATATGATGTATACACTTGAACTTATTGTTATGTCAATTGGTATCATTGAACTCTTTCATTGGTATCATTTTGATCTTCTTGTATACTCATATATGTTTTGTATGTATGTATGCTTTAAATTCCAAGTATATCAATTTCTATTGGTATCTATTTTTCATACATATATATGTTTGTGTTTATGCTAGTGCTTGAGTTTCAATTTTGTTTAAATTGATTACTTTTAAATTGTTATCAAGACTATGCATGACTTTAGTTTGTATTTCATAAAGGGGGAGAAAATTTGATTTGTATTTCAATTGGTATTTGTACTCCCACACTTTATGATTAAAAGTTGGACAATTCTTACAATTGGTATCAATGTTTCTATGTAAAATCTTTTCAATTGGTAAAATATTTACAATTGGTATCATATTTAAAAAATTCAAAATTTGTTTTGATTTCAAGATTCATGTTTAAGAATTCAAGACTTATGTTTAATTACAATTGGTATTTCCAAAATTTTGTTTAAAGAAAATATTCAAAGTTTTGATTTGTATTTCCTATATGCAAGGAGAGCTTAACATCTCTCTTACATATAGATTCATGTTGAGTATATTATAAATTGAGGAGCTTGACAACTCTTCTTTATATGATATACGTGTGTAGGGGGAGCTTCACATCTCCTCTTATGCATTACATAATAGTGTTATGTGAATTGGGGCTTGTCATCCCTTCTTCATGTAATGCATATGTGTAGGGAAGCTAACTTAGCGTCTTCCTCTTCATGAATGTATATAGCATATAACAATATTGATCCTGTTTATTGGTATCAAGATGCTTCATTGACATATTTTTAATTGATATCATGTTTGTAGTCACCCCTTATTGACTTTGTTTTTTTTTTTTTTTTTTTTTAGACAAAAAGGGGGAGAACATTGTTTGCATTGTTTTGATTAACAAAAGGGGGAGAAAGATTTTTACCCCTCATTTTATCTATGGTTTTGATTGTTTACCCCTTGTTGATGATTGACAAAAGGGGGAGAATTATTTGGTTTAACATGCATATATAAAACTAAATTACTTCTATGCATGATTGGTACATGTTTGTTTATATGCATGCTTATGTCTTATATGCATATATTATGTTTAATCTCAAGAATATTAAGTTAATTGATATATAGAGTTTGCTTTGTAATTGGTATCTAGAGCTTATTTTGTTTTGAATATTCCATTTGATATCTAGAACATTTATTGTTATCCCTATGCATGAGTTAAGGGGGAGCTCCCTTGAAGCTTATCTTTAATCCATGCATATATAACTCATGAGTTTTGTCATCATCAAAAAGGGGGAGATTGTTGGCCCAATGGCCTTCCACTCTAGTTTTGATGATGATCAACACTCATGTAGTTATGTTTACTAATATTCTTGTGTTTCTAAGTTTCAGATCATTAACAGGATATTAGTTGGTGATTAGCTTCAACAAGATGATTAGAAGCTATTCATGGTGATTCCGGTGCCAAAGCTTAAAGATCATACCTTTGCACTTGGAGAATCACGGAGTTTTGAGCAAGTCTACTTGAAGATGAAGATCGTCAAGAAGACTTAGGTATCCTAATTTAGATAGAATTTTTAGATCCATTTGTAAAGCTTAGTTTAGTTGATATGCTCAAGTGAACACAAAACACACACGTTTCATGATTTGGTTTTGGTTTTCATGAATAATAGATCAAAACAAGTTACATATGGTATATGTATAGTAGATGTTTCTATTTATACATACATGCTTTAACTTGGTAAACAAACTTATTTTGATATCCCTATCATGTTTTGGAAAAATCAAGTTTGACAAAATACAGGTTTTTTTTTTGAAAAATTTGCAAGACACAAAAATAAATTGATATGTTGATATATTGTCTTGAAATTTTTATCACAGGTGTATGTTTTAAATAAAATGATAAAAACAAATTTTGTGAATTTTTAGAAGTGTTAAAAGATTTTTAGAAAATATTTTACACTGTTTTTCTGACCCTGCACTGTGCCTGCCAGGCCAGTTCGGTCGACCGGACCGGTCGACCGCACCAAGTGGCCGGTGACCGGTGTCGGTCGACGATGTGCACAATCGTGCACGCTGGCGACACATGTAGTCGGTCGACCGGACCGGTCGACCGAGTTGAGAGCTCTGCTCTTGGGAATTTTCGGTCGACCGGACCGGTCGACCGCTGCTGCCCCAACGGTCACATTTTGACGTTGGCGGTCGACCGGGCCGGTCGACCGGCAGTTGGTCAGACTGCCACATCAGCCTAACGGCTAGTTTTTTCTAGGGGTATATATACCCATTTCTCCATTGTTTTGGCAAAGATTTTTAGAGCTAAAAATTCCAGACTTTCTCTAGTGTTTAAAAGAGGTTTTAAAAGGGTTTTAAGCCAAAAAGATTTCATCTTATTTGTTTTTGGGTTTTTGGAAAATCAAAGAAAACTAGGTTTTGGGGATTTTGATTTGATCTTTATTTCTATCATATACAAGAGATTTCCCAAGTAGTTTTTCTTTGTTGCTTGTTTTCAAAAACACTAGTTTCCACACTTGAGCCATATCTTCTATCCTAAACTATTAGGATCTTGTTTTTGGGGAAAAAGAGAAAAGAGAGTGTTTGAGGTTGTTGTTGTAAACCTCTAAGTTGTACACCCTTATTCTGTTGTATCCCTCTTCGGTAGAGGTGATAGGGTGATTGGTTTGTGAGCCTCTTAGGTAGAGGTGTTTGTTGTAGTTGGCTACGGGCCGTATCCCTCTTCGGTAGAGGTGGATTGTGGTTGTATAGCCTCGGTGGCTTTGTAAGGTTGAGAGAGGAGTTTGGTACTCCTATAGTGGATTGGAAAATCCTACACGGTGGTGTAGGCGGGGATGTAGAGCAAGGTGCTCGAACCTCGAAACAAATCTTGTGTTTGCGATTGCTCCCATTGTCTCTCTAACTCTCTCTTTATAATTGTGCAAAGCATCATACTCATCATCATATCATACTTGCTTGTGTTGAGCATTGATCATTCATATCATATATTGCTTGTGTTGGCTTGCATTTCTTATTGTCATATCTATTATATGCTTGGCTTGATTGTGTGTATTTCATATGCTTGGATTGCTTGTGTGTGTGCCTAACTTATACTCATCCAACAAGAGCTTCACATAGCACCTCACCCATTTCAAGGGGAATCAAGGGGAGTTAGTCCAGAGCCTCGCAAGGGGAATTCGGCTACACTTGTTGTATTGTATTAGTTTGTGCATAATTTGCATTAGCTTCCGCATTTAGCGCACTTAGTTGCATTGAGTTTCTTAGATTAGCAATTACACCTATTCACCCCCCCTCTAGGTGTTTTTCATAAGATCACTTGGGTATGGGGGAGACTTGACGGTTGATTAAATCATATCGGGTAGATGTCTGGATCCATTGTTGTCCCACTGCAGGGGACGGGGGGTAGTGCTGGCTACCATCTATTACTCATGAGCATCCCGTTATGTTTTAGCTCATTGAGATTCCGTTACATGTTACAGCTCTAGCGGGCTGGCCCTGGTCTCAGCAGCCAGGGATCTGATAAGGCCGTTGTCCGGGTATGTACGGGATACACCCACCCGATAAGAACTCCTCGACCATGGGTTTCCAATTAACATAATTAAAACAGTATACACAATAGTGACATCGGGAACACTTGTTATTTGGTTACTCTCTCTTTGGATAATGGAACCCATAGGCCATGTCCGGATGGGGTTCGACTGGAGTGCGGGCTCCAGTAGGAACTGCCAGTGGTATGGGACACTGGAAGAGAGTGATTAAAATACGGGTGTGGTACTGTTTCTACGATTGTATAAAAGACATGACTTATCTGATACATGTATGCTATCTAGTGACTGTCCCTGATTTTATCTGTTATCCGGTACATGTATTTTGTTACTATATCTGGTACATGTTATACTTCTGTGGTGGCATCCTACTCATGTTCATGTTGCATTGCATATATTATGTTTCCTGTATTCATTCCTGTCTATGCACAACATCGTATTATGGGTATCTTGCATACGCACATCTGCATGTTCACTTCTATCACGTCACATTAGCATGTTCATTATGTAACACTAGACAACATTATTTATGATATAACACTGGATATGACTATAGCCATGCCCCGACGATAACCGGCTAAGTAGGGACGGTATTAAAAGATGACATGCTTATATATTTCTACTACTTACTATATGTTTATTATATGGTATCACTAGTATCACATCATGTATTTCTAGTATCGTGCTTGTATGACTATAGTAATATTACTGCCTCCTTCATTTTACCACTCACTAGGCGCTTTCTGACGACCCTGGGTTTGCGTGCCCAGGTTGGAGATCCGAGTCACATAGCTTCAGAGAGTGGCTTGGAGTCACATAGGAGATTCCTCATCGGGGACTATTCATAGGTATCTTAGTAATTTATTCATGTTCTCTTATTTGTCCCTATTTATCATATCTGTTATGATCGCTGACCTCTTTCTGCCGGTATTCTTGTATTATTTCATGCTAGAACTCATGTATATGTAATGGTTATTTACTGTACTGAGGCTTAACGTACGCGGAGCGTGTTTCCACCTCGCGTATGTACGTCGCCATAACGTCCCTGTACCTGCGGGATCGGGGCGTTACACACACATACATCCACTTATGAATAAGATAAGTTATTACTTGGAAACTGATAAATCTGATGGCTCATATTTATAGTGAGTCCCGTCTCTGCCCGGGACTGGCTCAGAAGTACAGGCTACTGCTTCTGGGGACTTATCATTACGCGCCTCACATGACACTTCAGATTCAGACTACTGGTTCCGGGGACTTATCATTACGCGCCCCCACACAATACTTCAAAAATACACCATTATAAATATGACATCATACTAGTTTCCATCAGTTTCTCCGACCTAGTGTAAGTTGAGTATTTTATATACATATATGAATTGTCCAAAGATAATATCCACAAGTGTATACAGTATAACCATGATTATCCAACTATGGAAATTAACAGGAGTATAATATCAGGAGTATGATATCAGGAGTCACCCTTTTTCAGGGGTTCAGGAATACAGGAGCCAGGAGTAGAGGAGTTCAGGAGTACCAAATATCTGGTAACAGTATAATATCATGCCAAGTCTCCACAAAAGTAATAGTCATGAATATGCATTATAATACAGGTGTCAACAATATCAGGTGTCAGGTATCAGGCGATAATATAGCATGGCAGTACCGGTGTAGATATCAAGTAATAAGTGTAGCATGGCAAGTACCGGTATCAGATATCAAGTAATAAGCATAGCATGGCAAGTACCGGTATCAGATATCAAGTAATAAGCATAGCATGACAAGTACCAGTATCAGATATCAAATAATAAGCATAGCATGGCAAGTACCGGTATCAGATAGCAAGTAATAAGCACGGTATCAGATATCAAGTAATAAGAATAGCATGGCAAGTACCGGTATCAGATATCAAGTAATAAGCATAGCATGGCAAGTACCGGTATCAGATATCAAGTAATAAGTATAGCATGGAAAGTACCGGTATCAGATATCAAGTAATAATCATAGCATGACAAGTATCGGTATCAGATATCAAGTAATAAGTATAGCATGGCAAGTACCGGTGTTATACATATCAGGGTCAGGTAACTAATATATCATTGAGAGTCGCAACATCAAATGCTAGGTATCAACGGTCACATAACATGATACAGGAGGAGAACGTGATAACATATCAAACTCTTCAGAACATTATTTCTAACAATAATAAATTTATTTATTAATTAGCCATGTAAAGCCGAGTGAAGCGGGAGCAGTTTAGGCATACCCGGTATAATACCGGTTCGACAAAGTATAATAATGACCGGCAGCTATTATAAACATGATAATTATAAAATATACCAACTTGCATAAAGAGACATCATATATTAAAAAGCAAGTTAATAATTATTAAATATGAAATGATGGCAATAAATTAAGAAATGTACTTGCCTAATACCGGAATGAAAATACCGAGAAAAGTCAGAGAAATCCGCGAACCGTGCGAGCAAGCACTAGCCGTATATTTAAAATAATAAAATATAAATATTTATATAATTATTAGAGAGGGAATGAGAGAGGAGAGAGAGGAGAGAGAATTTGTAGAGAGAGAATAGGGATTTTTAGAAAAGGATTTAGGAATTTAAAAGGGGAGGGGTTATGGTTATAAATATAGGGAGTAATTTGGAAATGAGTGGATGAGTATTTTAGGGAGTGAGGAAATATGGGTTTATTTAGG